>RJWJ010015293.1:0-36444 GCA_004363605.1 Indri indri | reverse complement strand
AAAAAAAATATTGAATATAGATTTTAATACCTTAAAGTCTTAATTAAATCAGAAATCTATTCTCTTAAATGCTTAAAGTACATTAATAAAAAAGATACATCAAACACAGATTGCTGCAATGATTATGAAGTGGAGCAGCACATTTGCGCTACCGTTTGCAGATATGTCGATGCTGTGGATTTAAGTTCATGTTTCTTAATAATCTTCTTATTCAACAGCTCTATTGAAGTATAATTTACAAACCATAAAATCCATGCATTGTAAATGTATATAGTCTGATAGTTTTTAGTAAATGTGTACTATTGTGCAACCATCAATCTGAGGGAATCTTGCTTGACAAAAGTCATTTTTGGAGTAGGGAGAGGAAATCCTCACTGGAGTAGGTTAAAGAGAGAATGAAAAATGAAATAGATATTTCAAAAAAAATTTTTTTTCATGTTCAGGGCATTGAGGGGAAGGAGGTAAGGGAAAGGGATGTGATTAAGAGAGATTATTTATTTTTAGGAGCATTTCATTTTTTGTGTGTTTAGATGAGAATATTGAGAATGGATATATCTTGTCTGGCTCCTTCTGTTTAGATAATGAAGGATGGGAGGAGGTCATTTAGGAAATACAACTTGCACCTAATGTTAAAGTTTATGTAGTTTTGGGGATTTTTTTTTCTGTGAGTTGTTTAATTGGGGAAGGGAAAAAAAATCTTCCTTTAAATGGTGGTGTTAATTAATTTTTAAGTATGTAAAGTACTCTGGTTCCTTTTTCCTGACTTGGTTTTAGAAATTAATGAGAATGCTAATGAAAAAACAAAGAAAATAAAAATAAACCAACATGTTAATGTATGAGCAATCCTGAGGCCAAAGTATGATGCAAGAGTAATTCTGCACATTGAGCATTTCAGTGGACATTTGGTTACCTCCTTGACAAAGACGGCACCCCGTAGGTAGAAACACGTGGGTTGCCCGAAGAAGGCTGTAAACTAGAGCAGGTTCTCTATGAACATTTGAATCAATGTCTTGTGTCCTCTTTGCTGTAGTTATAGTGTGGTCTTGTTTGCATTTTTCCCATTAGCCTCCTTGTTGACTTATATTGATCTTTAAAATAAGCTCCCCTCAAATTTATGACCTATGATGGTATAAATCTAAAAAGACTGGATTAATTGGTCATAACACCCATTTATAAATATTTCGATATACTATTCTGCTCGTTAGCCAGCTCAAACTTTTTACCCAGCTCAGTTTGTAAAGTCAAATTACTTCAGAATACCTCATTTTGCTTTTATGATAGAATTTAAAAGAGAACTATTCTATAGATTTAGAAGTCGTCTCTGGTGACAGATTAGCTTTTCTCTTTTTCCCTTCTCTCTTCCTCCTCCTCTTCTTCTTCTTCTTTTTAAGCCAATTAGCTTTTCTACCCAAGGATCTATGCTTTTTCTTTCTTTGATCCCCTACCATGCCCTAAAACTTGAAGGTTGTGTTGTCTCCTCTCTCTTTCTCTTCGCTATGCATACTTACCTTTCTAAGGATCTTAGAAGTATTCTCATCTTTTAAGATGGTAAACTACACTTGGTTCTTACTTAGCTAACAGGAAATGATACATTGTTGACGAATTCCCTAGCAGTGCATGGACTGAGGGGGCCAGGGGAGAGGAGGAGGGCGGGGCTGCAATTATGTGAGTCTATCCATCCATCCAGATAGCGTTTTTTAACTGATCGGGTTGCTTTATAGGCACCCTTCATTAGGTCCTCATGCTAACAGCTCAATGTGTGTGTGTTTTAAATTAAGATACAATTCACATACAATAAAAATTGTTATTTTAAAGTATACAATTTAGTATGTTTGCAGTATATTCACAAGGTTGTACAACCATCACAATAATCCCAGAATATTTTTATCACTCCCAAAACAAACCCTGTACCCATTAGTAATCACTCCCCACCCTACTCTGCCCCCAGACCCTGGCAAGCACTAAATCTGCTTTCACTATTCTGGACATTTCACATAAATGGAATCATACAACACGTGGCCTTTTTAAATGGCCTCTTTTACTTAGTATGATGATGTTCAGACACATACTGTACCATGTGCCAGGAGTACTTCCTTCCTTTTTATGGCTGAATAATATTCCATTGTACCAGATATACCACATTTTCTTTATCCATTCATCAATCAATAGAGATTTGGGTTATTTCCCCTTTTTGATTATTGTGAATAATGCTTCTGTGACCACTTGTGTACAAGTTTTTGTGTGAGCATGTTTTCAGCCCTCTTGGTATATAGCTAGGAGTAGAATTATTTGGTCACGTGGTAATTTTGTTTAACAGTTTGTGGAACTGCCAAACTGTTTTCGCCATCAGCTGTACCATTTTATATTCTCATCAGCAGTACAGGAAGGTTCCAGTTCTCCATCTTTTCAATAACACTTCTTATTGTCCCTTTTATTATAGGCATCCTACTGGAGGTGAGGTGATATCTTACTCTGGTTTTAATTTGCATTTCCCTAATGACTGATGATGAGGCACATCTCTTTATATGCTTATTATCTTTTTTGGAGAAATATATATTCAAGTCCTTTATCCACTTTCATATTAGGTTGTTTGTCTTTTTTATTGATAAGTTATAAGACTTTTTTGTATATTCTGGATACCAAAGCCTTACAAATTTGCATAATGTATAATTTGCTAATACTTTCTCCTATTCTATGGCTTGTCTTTTTACTTTCTTCTTTTTTTTTCTTTTTTTTTTTGGAGACAGAGTTTCACTCTGTTGTCCAGGCTAGAGTGCCGTGGCGTCAGCCTAGCTCACAGCAACCTCAGACTCCTGGGCTCCAGTGACCCTCCTGCCTCAGCCTCCTGAGTAGCTGGGACTACAGGCACGCTCCACCATGCCCAGCTAATCTTTTTACTTTCTTGATGCATCCTTTGAAACACAAAATTTTTTAATTTTGAAATCCTAATTTATTTTTTTAATGGGTTGCCTATGGTTTTGGTGTCCTACCTAAGAAACCATTGTCTAACCCAAGGTCATGGAGATTTATCATGATTTCTTCTGAAAGGGTGATGGTTTTAGCTCTTACATTTAGGTCTGTAAGCCATATTCAGTTATTGTTTGTATATCGTGTGTGGTAGAAGTCCAATGTCATTCCTTTGCATGTGGATATTTACTTGTCTGGCACTATTTGTTAAATATTTCTTTCCCCCTTAAATTATTAATATATTTTAACTCTTGTCAAAAATGTACGTTCTTTCAATTCTGCTCAATTGATCTGTAGGTCTACCCTTATGCTAGTACCACTCAGCCTTAATGATTGTAGCTTTTTTTTTTTTTCATCCCACTACTTTTGGCTTCTAGGTTTTCTGATGAGAAACTGGCTGTTAATGATCCCTTTATGTAATAGGTCATTTTTTCTCTTGTTGCTCAAAAGGTTCTCACTTTGTTTTTGACAGTTTGCTTATGGTGTCTAGTTATGGGTCTCTGAGTTTTTCCTACATGGAGTTGAGCTTCTTGGATGTATAAATTAATGTTTTTCATTAAATTTGGAGAGTTTTCTGTCATTTTTCCAATATTCTTTCTGGTCTTTTCTCCTCCTTCTGGAACTCTCATTGTGAATATGTTGGTATTCTCGATGATGCTGCACAGGTCTCTGGGGCTTGGTTCTTTTTTCTTCATTTTTTTTTTTTTTCTTTTCCTCAGACTGGAAAATCTCAGCTGACCTATCACCTATCTTCAAGTTTGCTGATTCTTTCTTCAGCCTGCTCAGATCAGCCATTGAACCATTCTAGTGAACTTTTCAGTTATCGTAACTTTCAAGTCCGTGATTTCTATTTGATTTTCTTTTATAATTTCTGTCTCTTTATTGATAGCCTATATTTTGATGAGTTATCATTCTCATACTTTCTTTTTCTTCTTTGAATATACTTAAAAGAGCTGTTTTAAAGTCTTTGGTATATTACGGACAGTGTCTGACTGCTTTTTTTCTGTATATGGGACGCTTTTTCCTGTTTCTTTGCATATCTGGTAATTTTCGTTGCAAACTGGACATTTTAAACAATGTGACAACTCAAGTCAGATTATCCACTCTCTCCATGGTTTCTTGTTTTGCTCTTTGCTGTGGTTATTATTTAGTGATTTTTCTGAACTAGTTCTCTTAAATTTGTACTCTTTATCCTGTGTACTGCTGAAGTTTCTTCTCAGCCTACTAGTAATCTAGAGACTGATCAGAGATTTCCTTAAATGAGTGGGACTGTTAAATGAGAGGCCTTTGCTGAGGGCCTCTGTGTGCATGTTGGGTCATGCTTTCAATGCTCAGCCAGGCCATTAATAACCTCTGCCTTACCATTTATTCCCTGCTTGCAGAGATCCTTAAGGTCAGCTAGACTGAGAGCTTAGGGCCTTCTCAGATCTTCCCTGAGCATGTGCATGATTTGGGGCACATGCCTAAACCCTGTGCCTATCCACAGTCTTCTAGATTCTCAAGAATGCATTTGAGCTTTCCAAAGCCTCCTATAGCATTTCCCAGACTTTTAGGCTTTTTGCTTAGCCTGTTATTGCTCTAACTGTTAACTACCACCTCAGATGATGATGTTAAACAATTGCCTGTGATAGTTTTTAACAGTTGGCCCTACAAAAAAGGCTTTCACACTCAACGAGTTCTGAGTCAGGTCAAGTTAAGACAGTTTGCCAGTGGGATCTTCCTGGGAACCACCAAACAAGTGAGAATTTTCTGAAAATGGAACTTTGTGGGCACTCCAACCCCAAATTGCCTCCTGTTGTGGCTTCCAGACTGCTGGTCTTCACTGTGATTATGTGTTACTGGTTTTCAAGGCTACCGTGGAGCTTGGGAAGGGAAGGGGGTAAGACTACGGGAAGTTAAAATTCTACAAAGCTTATTGTTTTTACCAAGATTCAGTTTTTTGGTTTTTTAATTTTTTTTTTTTTTTTGTAGAGTCGGGGTCTCACTAGGTTGCCCAGAGTGGTATTGAACTCCTGGCCTCAAGCAAGGGAGGCCTCAAGCCTCCCAAAGTGCTGGATTCATAGGCATGAGCCACCATGCCTGGTCAAGATTCAGGGTTGTTGTTTTTTTTTTTAATAAACAGTCCCCAGATTTTGTCAGCATTCCCTTTCCCCTTAATAGAGGGGAGGATTTTCAGAGATTGTTACTCCACTGTTTTGCTGCATCACTATGTGTCATCTTGTCATATGTTTTCTGCACTTATGAAGCCCTATTTGGCAGTAATAATTATATTTTATAAAAAGCAAGTGCATAGCGTTTCTATTGTCCTTTGTAATCCATTCTTTGCTAGTAATCGAAGGCACAAAATCTTTTTCTATCTCAGTTTAAGTGGGGAGAAAGGCACGGAATTTCATTCCCATTTTAAAGGTGAACAGACAGGCTCTAAAAGGGCAAGTGTTTTGCCCAGTGTTGCAGGATTACTCACAGGTTGCACGTTGACTCCCGATTCTGAGTCTCTTTCCTTTTACCTAGGTGACTCTAGCAGAATTCTGATTTTGATTTGGCAAGATACCAAGATGTAAAACATACACACATACCCCCCACACACACACAAACACACACATATATATATATTTTAGTAAAGTTGTATGTTCCACCATTAGAAGTTTAACTAAGATACTACAATATTGGGACTTTTATTCCATAATCAATTATCTGAATTTTAAAGCTGTTCTATTTTTTTTATTTGAAGTCTCTCATATCCTCTAATTGGCCCTTGTGCCAGTTTGCATTTAGGTGCTTAAGAATAATGTACACTATGTAGTGACTTTAGGGAAAGAACAAGAGACTTATCTGTTACATATTTTTGGCTTGCTGGTATTAATAATTATCCTGATCAGGCTATAGTTTTTGACATATTACATATCACATCTTTTCTTGAATTCACGTCTTTTCTTTTTTAAAGTTTGGCCTTGTAAATCCTGCCCACGTCCAATAGATTAAGTTAACAGCAACAGAGTAAGTTAATATGATAGTTACATGTTGCCATATGAAGCTGTTTTTCATCCATTATCTGCTTTATATCACTTACACATAAAGAAACGGAAACAAAGATTGGACATCTGGTTGGTATTTGAAAATGCCATCTACTCTTTTTTTTTTAAGAGTGTTTTTTTATTATGGCATTAGGCAAAATTATTTATTTTTTTAAAGTCAATTTTTATCCAAGAAATTTCACATGTGATTCCTTCCACTGTCCATCAAGGGTAGCCTCAGGTCCTCAAAAGTTGGAGTCTTTGAAGATTTACCTTCAGGATAGCCCAGAAGTTATTTGCCACAATTCTTTTTCTTTTATTTTGGCTTCTTTTATATCCACTTGAATTTGGGCATACTGCTGAAAACTTGCCATCTATTCTTGAATTACCAGTGATGACGAGGCAGAGCGGTTCCTTCAATCCCTTTGCAGCCCCCCATAGAGAGTGGGGCGAGAGAATATAAAAGAGAAGAAAAGATCATAGGAAGTGAAATTAATCAGGGACATGTTCATACAGGAGTTGGTAGTGAGCTGAGCTTTGATGGAAGTAAAAGATCTCATCTGATGAGAAAAACAGATCATTCTAGGTAGGGCAGCACCAAGGGTGAAAGAAAGGAACTGAAGCTTTTCCGAGGTGATGGTCCTGTGGAGGTGCTGGGAGCAGTGAAGGTGGGATAGGAGTGTTGTATAGGGACTGCTGAAATCGGGTCTTTTTACCTGTTCTTTATTGTTTATCGTGATGAGAGAAATCCCAGGACACCAGGAGGCAGAAACTGGTCAAGGGATTTCCTGATCTTATTAGCAGTGCTTCCGGCTCATTATGTGAAGTGGGGACTCTCCACCCTGGAATGATACCCTCAGTGACAGTTCTGGAAAACGGAGGTTTCTGCCCTCAACTTGGAAAAAGCCCTTTGCAGAAATGACTGGGTAGGTGACCATCCCTAAGAGGAGAGTGTTTTGACTCTTCTTAACTGGATTCTTTCAGGATGGAACCCCGTGGCTTCCAACTACTACTCTTCTATTACCATACTTGGGACACCGGGAAAGCTTTCCCTAAGTTGGTTGGTTGGTTGTTAAAATGTTATTATTTTAGAGCAGTTTTAGGTTCACAGCAAAATTGAGGGGACGATACAAAAATATCCCATATATTCCTGCACTCACACATGCGCAGCTTCCTCCATTATTCACAACTCCCCAACACAGTGGTACATTTTTTACAATTGAAGGACCTACATTGATGTATCATTATCACCCAAAGTCCATAGTTTACCTTAGGGTTAACTCTTGGTATTGTACATTCTATAGGTTCGAACAAATGTATAATATATACATGCATTTACCACATATACATGTGAAATACAGGGTATTTTCACTCCCCTAAAAATTCTCAGTGTTCTGCCTATTCATCTCTCCCTCCTCACTAACCTCTGGCAACCACCGATCTTTTTACTGTTTCCATAGTTTTGCTTTTTCCAGAATGTCATATAGTTGGAATTATACGGTGTGTAGCCTTTTCAGATTGGTTTCTTTCACTTAGTATTATGCACTTATGTTGCTTCCTTGTCTCTTCATGGCTTGGTAGCTCATTTCTTTTTAGTCCTGAATACTATTCCATTGTCTAGATGTAGCACAGTTTATTTATCCACTCACCTACTGAAGGAAATTTTGGTTGTTTCCCAGTTTGGGCAATTATGAATAAAGCTGCTGTCAACATCCATGTACAGGTTTTCGTGTGGATATAAGTTTTCAACTCTGAATAAATACCAGTGGTTGCTGGATCAAATGATAAGAGTAGTTTTAGTTTTCTAAGAAACTGCTAAACCGTCTTCCAAAGTGGCTGCATCATTTTGCATTCCCACTAGCAGTGAATGATAATTCTGTTGCTCTATATCCTCAGCAGCATTTGGTGGTGGTAGTAGTGTGGATTTTGATCATGCTAATAGTTGTGTGGTGGTATCTCGATATTTAAATTTGCATTTCCCTGATGGCAGATGATGTGAAGCATCTTTTTATATGCTTATTTGCCATCTGTATATCTTCCTTGAGATGTCTGTTAAGGTCTTTGGCCCATTTTTTAGCTGGTTGTTTGTATTCTTATTGTTGAGTTTTAATTGTATGTTTTGGGTAACAGTTATTAGATATGTCTTAGTAAGTATTCTCTATGTGGCTCGTCTTTTCATTCTCTATGGTGTCTTTCTCAGAGCAGAAAATTTTAATTTTAATAAATTCCAGCTTACCAATTACAAGTGGCCCCCGACTTACGATGGTCCAGCTTAACAGCTTTTCGCTTTGCAATGGTGTGAAAACAACAGGCATTCAGTAGAAACTGTGCTTCAAATTTTGAATTTTGATCTTTATGCAGCCTAGTGATATGTTAGGATTCTCTTGCAATGCTTGATGGTGGCAGCAACCTGCAGCTCCTAGTCAGCCATTGAATGTGAGGGTAAACAACCAATACTCTACAGTGTACTGTTGCCAGATGATTTGGCCCATCTGTATGCTAATGTAAGTGTTCTAAGCATGTTTAATGTATGCTAAGCTCGGCTATGATGTTCAGTAGATTCAGTGTATTGAATGCATTTTCAACTTATATTTTCAATTTATGATGGCTTTATCAGGATGTAACTCCATCATAAGTCAAGGAGCATCTATATTTCTTTCATGGGTTATAACTTTGGTGTTGTATCTAAAAACACGTTGCTAAACCTAAAGTCATCTACATAGTCTCCTATTAATATAGGAGTTTTATAGTTTTGCACTTTATATGTAAGTCTGCAATCCATTTTTAGTTACTTTTTGTGATAGGTATAAGGTGTGTGTCTAGATTTATGTTTTGTTTTGGTTTTTTTGCATGTCTACGTCCAGTTGTTATAGCACCATTTGTTGAAAAGACTGTCTTTTCTCCATTGTATTGCCTTTGCTTTTTTGTCAAAGATCAGTTGACTACATTTGTGTGGGTTTGTTTCTGGTATCTCTGTTTTTGTTCCATTGATCTATTTTTCTGTTTTTTCACCAACCACACTGTCTTGATTACTGTAGCTGTATAGTAGGTTTTGAAATCAGGTAATATCATTCCTCCAACTTCGTTCGTCAATGTTGTGTTAGCTATTCTAGATTTTTGGCTTCCTCACAAAACTTTAGAATCAGCTTCTTGTTTATGTCTACAAAATAAATTGCTGTGATTTTGATTGGGATTGCATTGACTCTATAGATCAAATTGGGAAGAACTGACATATTAACATAGTGAGTCCTATCCATGAACATGGAATATCTCCATTTATTTAGTTATTTGATTTTTCACTGGAGTTTTATAGTTTGCCTCATAGATATTTTATACATGTTTTGTTGGATTTATACCTAAGATTTTTATTTTGGGAGATGCTAATGTGAATGGTATTGCATAGTTTGTTTTTTCTTTAATTAAAATTTGATAATATTTGAACATCAATTCAGGAATTCATTTTGCTGACAAATGTCCTTTTGCCTCAATTATAGATTTTTATATATATATATATATATATATATATATATAAATGAATTTTTTAGGCTGGGCACAGTGGCTCACATGTATAATCCTAATATTCTGAGAGGCTGAGGCAGTAGGATTGCTTGAGCACAGGAGTTTGAGGTTGAAGTGAGCTATGATGATGCCACTGTACTCAAGCCAGGGTGACAGAGTGACACCCTGTTTCAAATAAGTAACAATTTTTTTTTTAAATTATGAGATGGGGTCTCACTGTGTTGCCCAGGCTGGTCTCAAACTCCTGTGTTCAAGCAATCCTCCTGTCTCAGCCTCCTAAATAGTTGGGATTATAGGCTGTGCCACTTTGCCTGGCTGCCATACTGTTTTGTACAGTGGCTGTACCATTTTACATTCCCACCAGCAGTGCATAAGGATTCTGATATCTCTACGTTCTTGCTGGCACTGGTTTTTTTCCTTTTTTAAAAAACAGTAGCCATTCTAATGGTTGTGAGGTGGTGTCTTATTGTAGTTTTGATTTGTATTTCCCTAATTATTAGTGATATTGACCATCTTTTCATGTGCTTAATCACCATTTGTGTATCTTGTTTGGAGGAATGTCTATTCAAATCATTTGCCCTTCTTTAAATTGGGTGTTTTTCTATTATTGAGTTTTAGGATTGTCAAGATGTCTATATGTTCTATATGTTAATTTCTTCTCAGATATGATTTGCAAATTATTTTCTCCCATTCTAGAGGTTACCTTTTTATTCTATTGATGATGTCTTTTGATGCACAAAATTTTAAAATTTTGTGCATGAAATTCAGTCTATTTTTTATTTTGTTGCTTGCGCCTTTGGTGTTATATCCAAGAAACATTGCCAAATCCATTGTTGTGAGGCTTTTAACCCTATATTTTCTTCTAAGAGTTGTATAATGTTAGGTCTTACATTTAGGCCTTTGACCTATTTTGAGTTAATTTTCGTATGGGGTATTAAGTAATAATCCCACTTCATTCTTTTGCACGTGGTTATCCAGTTTTCCCAGCACCATTTGTTGAAGGGAGTATCCATTCTTCCATTAAGTGATCTTGGCACCCTTGTCTAATATCATGTGACCACATCTGTGAGTGTTTATATCCGAGCTCTCTATTATTCTGTTCCATTGGCTTATATGTCATGTCTTTATGCCAGTACCACATTGTACTTTGTAGCTTTGCACTATAGTAAACTTGATTACTGTCGCTTTGTAGTAAGTTTGGAAATCAGGAAATATGAGTCCTCCAGCTTTGCGCTTATTTTTCAAGATTGTTTTGGCAATTCATTGTCTCTTTAGAGTCCATGTAAATTTCGAGATACAACAGAAATTTCTGTTTCTGCAAAAACACCATTGGGATTTGGATAGGGATTGCATTGAATCTGTAGATCACTTTGGGTAGGATTGACATCTTAACAATAGGAATTCTTTGAATCCATGAACATGGGATGTGTTTTCATTTATTTATGTCTTCTTTAATTACTTTCAGGATTGTTTTGTAATTTTTATTGTATAAGTCTTTCATCTCCTTGGTTAAGTTACTTCCTAAGTGTTTTATTCATTTTGATGCTATTATAAATGGAATTTTTTTTTTTTTGAGACAATGTCTCTCTCTTTTGCCCAGGCAAGAGAGCAAGCATCATCATAGCTCACTGCAACCTCAAACTTCTGGGCTCCCATGATCCTCCTGCCTCAGCACCCCCTAGTAACTGGGACTATAGGCACATGCCACCACACACAGCTGATTTTTATTATTTTTTATAGAGACAGGGTCTTGCTATTGCCCATGCTAGTCTTGAATTCCTGGCCTCAAGCAATCCTCCCTCCTTGGCCTCCCAAAGTACTAGGATTACAGACATGAGCCACCATGCCTGGCCTAAGTGGAATTACTTTTGTAGTTTCTTTCTTAGGTTGTTTAATATATAGAAATACAACAAATTTTTCATGTTGACTTTGCATCCTGCTACTGTGCTGAATTCATTTATTCAGGGTTTTTTTTGGTGGAATCTATAGGCTTTTGTACATATAAAAATCATATTATTTGCAAACACGGATAATTTTACTTCTTCCTTTTCCATTTTGATGCCTTTTGTCTCTTGCCTAATTCCTCTGGCTAGAACCTCCAGTACTATGTTGAATAGAAGTGGGGAAACTGGTCATCCTTGCCTTATTCCTTATCTTAGTAGAAAAGCTTTTATTCTTTCATCATTGTGTAATGATGCTTGCTGTGGATTTTTCACATATGTTTTTTGTTTTGTTAAGATAGTTTATTCCTAGTTTGTGGGTTTTTATCATGAAAGGTGTTAAATTTTGCCAAATGCTTTTTCTGAATCAGTTGAGATGATCTGTGGGATTTTTTTCCCGTTCATTCTGTTAACATGGTATATTACATTGATTTTTTTTCATATGTTGAACTGTTCTTACCTTCCAGGAATAAATCCCACTGGTCGTGGTACATAACACTTTTAATGTTACTTTTACTATAAGATATGATCGTATATGTAGAAAACTCTAAATATTTTATGAAAAAATAACTGTGAGCTAATAAGTGAATTCAGCAAAGTACTGGATGCAAAGTCAACACACAGTTTACTAGTACTTTGTTGAGAGTTTTGTATCAATGTTAATAAGTGATATTGGTCTGAGTTTTCTTGTAGTGTCTTTGGCTTTGTTGTCAGGGTACTGGTGGCCTCAAAGAATGAGTTAGAACACGTTCTGTCCTCTTCAATTTTTAGGAAAAGTTTGAAAATGAATGGTGTTAGTTTTTCTTTACATGTTTGGTCAGATTTACCAATGAAGCCGTCAGGTCCAGGGCTTTTGTTTGTTGGGAGATTTTTGATTACTGATTCAATCTCTTTACTGGCCTATTTTGAATTTCTGTTTGTTTGTGATTTAGTTGTGGTGGGTTTTGTGTTTCTAGGGATTTGTCTATTTCATCTAGATTATGGTATTGTGTTTTTATTTTCAAACTCCACTTGTTCATCGCTAGTATATTGGAAAATAATTGCCTTTGTATATTAACCATGTATCTAGCAACCTTGCTATGATTGGCTATTAGTTCTAACAGTGTTTTTGTCAATTCATATTTTCTACATAGACAGTCATGTCATCTGCAAAAAAAGCTTTATTTCTTCCTTCCTGATCAATATACCTTTTATTTCCTTTTCTTGTTTTATTACATTAGCTAGGACTTCCAGTATGATATTGAAAAGGAGTGGTGAGAGGGGATTTCCTTTCCTTGTTCTTGTTCTTAGTGGAGAAACTTCTAGTTTTTCACCATGAATTAAAATGTTAGCTGCAGACTTTTTGTAGATACTTAACAAGTTGAAGTTTCCCTCTATTCCTAGTTCACTGAGAGTTTTTGTCATAAATTGGTGTTCAGTTTTGTCAAATGTGTTTTCTGTATCTGTTGATCATGTGATTTTTCTTCTTTAGCCTGTTGATAGGATGATTTACATTGATTTTTCAAATGTCGAACCAGCCCTGCACACCTGTGATGAATCCTACATGATTGTGGTATATAATGCCTTTTATGTACAGTCATGTGTCACTTAAGACAACATTCTGAGAAATGCATTGTTAGGTGATTTTGTCATTGTGTGAATATCATAGAGTGTACTTACACAAACCTAAATGGTATAACCTACTGCACACCTAAGCTATGTGGCATAGCCTGTTGCTTCAAGTCTACAAACATGCACAGCATGTGACTGTACTGAATACTGTAGGCAGTTATAACACGATGGTAAGTATTTGTGTATCTAAACATACCTGATCACAGAAAAGTACAGTAAAAATGTGGTATAAAAAATGGTACATCGCTATAGGATACATGCTAGTTCATTAAATATGAAATGTCTGATTTCAAATCACAAGTTTAGTTTATTATATCTCAAACAATAAAAAATACAATTAATGAAAGTATGCACCTAAACTACCAACACAGTTTTGCCATCTTAATGGTAGCTTGTTTATACCAGTAGCAGAGAAGCCTCAAGAACAAGTGGCGATGAAATCATTAAAGCCATTTTCTGCAGCTTGTTGAGAATTGAATATTTTTCTTTGCAAGAAGTGGTCCAAAGCCTGGAAGAAGTGGTAGTCAGCTGGTACAAGGTCTGGTGAATATGATGGATGACAGAGTTTCCAAGTCCAGCCTCTATAGTTTGAGCAGCGTTGTTGTGTGACATGTGGTCAAGCATTGTCTTGCAAGAGGGTTGGCCTATCTCCATTGACCAATCTCAATCTCGGCTGCTTAATCACAAGCATCCTCCTAATTTCGTCCAACTGGTTGCGGTAGACATCTGTCGTAATTGACCAGGTTTTTCTTGAGGCTGTAATGGATAATACCAGTGCTGGACCACCAAACAGACACCATTAGCTTTCTTTGATGAATATTCAGTTTTGGACTGTGTTTTGGCACTTCATCTTTATCCAGCCATTATGCCAAATGCGATTGTCAAAAAGAATCCATTTTTCATTGTATATAAGAAGATGGTATAGAAATGGTTTGCCTTTATGTCGTGACAGCAAAGAAAGGTAAGCTTTGAGACGATTTCTCTTCTGACGCTCATTTAATTCATGTAGAACCCGTCTATCCAGGTTCTTTACCTTGCCAATGTGTTTCAAATGGCCCCATGTTGTTGGAATAGTAACGTCAAACCTTGCTGCATAGCTTAAGATGGATTCGCTTCCACTATAGCTGTTAGCTCATCATTATCCACCTTGGTCTCAGGTTGCCCATGTGACTCATTTTCAAGATTAAAATCACCAGAATGGAACTTCTTAAACCATCAGCATAGTGTGTGTTCATTAGCCACATCCATTCCAAACACTTCATTGATATTTCAAGCTGTCTGCATTACATTAGTTCCACGACAGAACTCATATTACAAAATAACGTGAATTTTTGACTTGTCCATAGTTTTACAAAAATTGCTGTAAAAAATTTTTAAAAGATAATCACAAGCCAAACCATGGATTTGAAGGACTTAAGGATGTAACCTCACAATAAAAATAAAACAAGAAGTGTCAAAGTGAAATGTCAGAAATATCAACTGTCAAACTTAGTCCTTAAGGGAATCGGACATTTCATACTTAATAACCTAATATCATAAATGGACCTTATAGGACTGTAAGTTGTTCTGGGTGAGTCAGTCAGTTGAGTGGTAAGTAAATGTGAAGATCTGGGACATTACTGTACACTGCTATATCCTTTAAAAATACTGTACACTTAGGCTACACCAAATTTGTTAAAAGATATTTTCTGGGCCAGGCATGGTGGTGTGTTCCTATAGTCCCAACTACTTGGGAGGCTGAGGTAGGAGGATCACTTGAGCCCAGGAGTTTGAGTCCAACTTGGGCAACATAAAATTAGAGACCTTTGTCTCTAATTTTCAAAATATATATGTATGTGTGTATATGTATGTATATCTTTTTCTGTCTTAAATAATAAATTAACCTGAGATTACTGTAACTTTATAAACTTTTAAATTTTTTAGCTTTTTGACTTTTTTGTAATAACACTTAGCTTAAAACATAAACATTGTTCAGCTATACAAAAATATTTTCTTTATTTATATCCTTATTCTGTAAGCTTTTTTCCTATTTAAAATTTTTTTTCATTTTTTAAACTTTATTGTTAAAAACTAAGACACAAACACATATTAGCCTAGGCCTACATAGGGTCAAGATCGTCACTATCACTGTCTTCCACTTCCATGTCTTGTCCCACTGGAAGATCTTCGGGGGCAATAACACATGTGGAGCTGTCATGTCCTATGATAACATTGCCTTCTTCTAGAATACCTCCCGAAGGACCTGCCTGAGGCTGTTTTACAGTTAACTTTTTTTTTAATAACTCAAAGGATCACACTCTAAAATAATGGTTAAAAAGTATAGTATATAGGCCAGGCGTGGTGGCTCATTCCTGTAATCCTGGCACTTTGGGCAGCTGAGGCAGAAGGTTCACTTGAGCTTAGGAGTTCGAGACCAACCTGAGCAACATAGCAAGACCCTGTCTCTACAGAACATAAAAAAAATTAGCCAGGCATGGTGGTGTGCACCTGTAGTCCCAGCAACTTGGGAGGCTGAGGCAGAGAGATTGCTTGAGCCTAGGAGTTTGAGGTTACAGTGAGCTATGATGATGCCACTGCACTCTAGCTTGAGCAACAGAGTCAGAGACCCTGTCTCCCCCCACTACCCCAACAAGTATAGTATAGTAAATACATAAACCAATAGCATAGTCATTTATTATCATTATCACATATTATATACTGTACATAATTGTATGTGCTATACTTTTATACAGCTGGCAGCATAGTAGGTTTGTTTACACCAGCATCACCACAAACTTGAATAATGCATACACACAATGGCTACAACTTCACTAGGCAATAGGAATTTTTCAACTCCATTGTAATTTTATGGGACCACAGTCATATATGTAATTCCAGCTTGACTGAAACCTCCTCATGCAGTACGTAAGTGTATTGTCAGATTCGGTTCGCTAATATTTTGTTGAAGATTTTTGCATCTGCGATCATGAGATATATTGGTTTGTGGTTTTCTCGTAATGTCTTTATCTGATTTTGGTTATTAGGGTGATACTGGCCTTGTAGAATGAGTTAAGAAGTATTCCCTCTGCTTCTATCTTCTGAAAGAGATTCTGGAGAATTTGTATAATTTCTTTCTTAAATTTTTGGCAGAATTCTCCAGTGAGCCCGTCTGGGCCTGGTGCTTTCTGTTTGAGAAGATTTTAATTATTGATCCAATTTCTTTTTATAGAAATTGACCTGTTCAGAATTTCCATTTCTTGTTTTAGTAGATTCTATCTTTCAACAATCAATCCATTTCATCTAGTTTATAAAATTTCTGGGCATGGAGTTGTTCATAGTATTCCTTTATTATCCTTTTAATGTCTGTGGGATTTGTAGTGATGTCCTCTCTTTCATTTCTGGTATTAGTAATGGCATTTTCTTTTTACCCTAGTTAGCTTAACTAGAGGC
Source organism: Indri indri (assembly GCA_004363605.1). Classification (NCBI taxonomy): domain Eukaryota; kingdom Metazoa; phylum Chordata; class Mammalia; order Primates; family Indriidae; genus Indri; species Indri indri. Next base: position 19,964 of record RJWJ010015293.1, on the reverse strand, counting down.
TTATCAATTTTATCTTTTCAAGGAACTAGCTTTTGGTTTTATTGATTTTTTTTTTCTCAATTGATTTCTTGTTTGCAGTTCCATTGATTTCTGCTCTAATTTTTTATTATTTCTTTTTTTCTGCTAACTTTGGATTTAATTTACTTTTATTTTTCTAATTACCTAAGATGTAAGCTTAGATTATTGATTTTAGGTCTTTCTTCTTTTCTAATATATTCAGTGCTATAAATTTCCCTCTAAGGGAAATTTCGCTGCATCCCACACATTTTGATCAGTTATATTTTTGTTTGCATTTGGTTCAAAGTATTTTTAATTTTTCTTGAGATTTCTTCAACTCATGTGTTATTTAGAAGTGTGTTGTTTAACTTCACATATTTTAGGATTTTCCAATTACCTTTCTGTTTGAATTTCTAAGTTCCATTCTGGTCTGAAAGCAGATGTTGTATGATTTCTATTCTTTTAAATTGTTTAATGTTTTTTTTTTTTTTTTGCCCAGAATGTGTTCTGTCTTGGTAAATGTTCCATGTGAGATTGAGAAGAATGTGTATTCTGCTGCTGTTAGATGAAGTAATCTGTAGATGTCTATTATATCCAGTTGATTGATAGTGTTTTGAGTTCAAGTATGTTTTTAATAACTTTTTGCCTGCTGGATCTGTCCATTTCTGATAGAGGAATGTTGAAGTCTCCAACTATAATAGTGGATTTATCTATTTCCAGAACCTTGCTATTCTGTCAGTCTTTGACTCATATATTTTGGTGCTCTGTTGTTAGGTACATACACATTAATAATTGTGTCTTGTTGGAGAATCAACCCCTTTATCATTGTGTAACACCCTTCTTTAATAACTGCTTGCTTTGAAAACTGTTTTGTCTGAAATGAATATAGATATTCTCACTTGCTTTTGATTAGTATTAGCATGGCATATCTTTCTCCATCCATTTATTTTTAATCTATACGTGTCTATATTTAAATTGGTTTTCTTTTACATATCATATAGTTGGGTCTTGTTTTTTGATCCATTCTGACAATCTCTGTCTTTTAATTGGTACATTTAGACATTGACATTCAAAGTGATCGATACAGTTGGATTCATATCTACCACATTTGTTACTCTTTTCCATTTGTTGCCCTTGTTCTTTGTTCCTATTTTTCTTTTTTTAACCTTTTGTGGTTTAATTGAGCATTTTATATAATTCCATTTTCTCCCCTTTTTATTATATCAGTTATACCTCTTGTATTACTTTTTTCAGTGACTGCCCCAGAGTTTGTAATATACACTTAAAATTAATTCAGGTGCACTTTCTGATAACACTGTATCACTTCACAGGTAGGGCAATTATCTTGTAATAACAAAATAATTCTAATTTCTCTCTCCCATCCCTTGTATCATTACTGTTGTTCATTTCACTTATAGGTAAGCACACATAAGCATATATACATATACATGTGAGTCATATATATGTATATGTAATTGAATATATTGTCACTGTTATCTTGAACAAACTGTTATCTGATCAATTAAGAATAAGCAAAGTTATTTTACCTTCACTTATTACTTTTTTGATGTGCTTCCTTTATGTAGTTCTGAGTTTCTGACCTACATTATTTTCCTTCTCTCTAAAGAACTACTTTTAACATTTTCAGGGCAGTTCTGCTGGCAACAAATTCTCTCAATTTTTTTTTTGTATGAGAAAGTCTTTATTTCTCCCTTATTAAATACTTTTTTTTTATTTTTTTATTTTTTTGAGACAGAGTCTCACTCTCTCGCCTGGGGCGAGTGCCGTGGCATCAGCCTAGCTCACAGCAACCTCAAACTCCCGGGCTTGAGCAATCCTACTGCCTCAGCCTCCCGAGTAGCTGGGACTACAGGCATGTGCCACCATGCCCGGCTAATTTTTTCTATATATTTTTAGCTGTCCAGTTAATTTCTTTCTATTTTTGGTAGAGACGGGGCCTCGCTCTTGCTCAGGCTGGTCTCGAGCTCCTGAGTTCAGAACGATCCGCCTGCCTCGGCCTCCCAGAGTGCTCGTATTACAGGCGTGAGCCACCGCGCCCGGCCAATACTTTTAAACTATAATTTCTCGGGATAGAGAATTCTAGGTTGTTGGATCTTTTCTCTCAGCACTTTAAATATTTCAATTCACTCTCTTCTTGCTTGCCTGGTTTCTGAGAAGTTGGATGTAATTCTTATATTTGTTCCTCTATAGGTAAGGTGTTTTTTCTTTCTCTGGCTTCTTTCAGGATTTTTTCTTTATATTTGGTTTTCTTTAATTTAAAAATGATATGCCTAGATGTAGCTTTTTTTCTATTTATCCTGCTTGGTTTCCTTTATGCTTCCTGGATCTATGGATTGGTGTCTGATATTAATTTGGGGAAATTCTCAGTCATTGTTTCAAATGTTTCTTCTGTTCCTATATATCTCTTCTCCTTCTGGTATTCTCATTTCATATATTACACCTTTTCTAGTTTTCCACTGTTCTTGGGTATTCTGTTCTGGTTTTATTTTGTTTTTTTAATTTTGGAAATTTCTATTGGTATATCCTCAAATTCAGAGACTCTTTCCTCAGCTGTGTCCAGTGTACTGATAAGCCCATCAGAGGCATTCATTTCCGTTGCAGTGTTTTGGAGCTCTAGAATTTCTTTTTGGTTCTTTCTTAGGATTTCCATCTGTTTTTACATGCTGTCTACTTTATCATTTAGAGCTCTTAGAATATTGATCATAGTTGTTTTAAACTCTGATAATTTTAACCTCCTTGTCATATCTGGTTCTGATTCTTGCTCTGTCTCTTCACACTGTGCTTTCTGCCTTTTAGCATGCCTTGTTTTTCTTAGTGGCCAGAAATGATGTATAAAGGTAACTGCTGTAAATAGGCCTTTAATAATGTGATGATAAGGCATGGGGCAAGGGGAACTGTTCTGTATTGTTTTTTTTTCACTTGCTTTTGAACTTGGACAAAGTGTTCTGTATTCTTATGATTAAGTCTCAATCTTTTGGTGACACTGTGCTTCTGGACTGTGAACATCGCAAATGTTTCTCATCACCTCCACCCTTTAGGTGGGACAGGATGGCTAGATTGGGCTGGAGTTGGGTATTCCCATTCCTCCAGGTCAGTTGGGCTCTGGTTATCTCCTTTCTCCTATGGTCAGACCTTGTTCAAAAAGAAGGCTCTGACATACTTCAAAATGGTTCCTCTTTCCCTCCCTCTGCCAAAAGCAGGAGGAGAATTTCCCCTAATATTTATGTGAGAACCTAGCTGAACTCCTGGAGATAAAACTCACAAAAGCATGGGGGCCTCCCTATAACTAGGTCCCCGTAGAGTCATTAACTCCCAGACTTGTCCACACCTGGCTTCCGACAATTTGTCAGTTACATTTCAGATTTTTCTACCCCACTGCTGGTTCCTGTGGTGGTTTCTGCTCCAGTCTGTTGTGATTCTCTGTATCTACCTGTCTCCCCAATTTGGGGGCCAGTGACCTCACCTAAGTTTTTTTTTAGAAATATGTATGCATGTATTTTTTAAATTGTCAAAAGCAAGTAAGTATAATTTCTAAACAAAAAAGACTTTAAACAAGAGGTTTATAGAAACTGCATATTCCTTTCCCCCTTTGAAAATACATAAGCCCTTATTTTAGATGCAATACTTGTTTCCCGGTCTTCTTGTTTAAGAATAATAAGAGCAGCTAGGTCTCCCTTTTGCTTCTTGTGAAATAAAAATCATTATATGCTGTTGTGAGGAGATCTTTGACCCTATAAAAGGCGTTTTCCAGAAAGTTGCCCAAAATTGAAGGGTTGTGGAGGGCCTTAAATGTCTAGCTGGAGACTATGAGTTTGATATAGTAAAAAGTAAGGAGTCACCAAAGATTCTCAGCAAGAGAAGCAATACTCCTAAAATCATGTTTGAAAAAGAGATTCTGCCATCTTTGTCCTGGGGTATGTGTTCATATATGTCATGAATATAGAAAACCTAACTTTACAAAGCCGTTAAGTAAGGAAAGTCAGGGATCAGGAAAGGAGCTTTATACTAAAAAAGTCATTGTTCTCTGTTTTGCCAACTCTCCTAGTACCTTTAGAATGTTTATAACTTTCCAAGATTTAATGTGTACACTTCTCAGAACCATGTATTATGTATTCACTTAAGAGGCGTGCTGTGTTTTATGTGGACTGACGGGTTGCTGAAATTCATTGTGATCGTGTCTTTTTCTTTCTTTTCTTTTTTGAATAGTTTTAAACACAATTTCCCCTTTAAGGTTCTGCTGTGTGTAGGGGGGAAAATCCTCATACTTTTTATAAGCTGCTTATTCTCATAACACAGATTAACTTCACAGCACATAAAGAGAATACTGGAAAACCCTTGCATGATTAAATGTGCCCGTAGAGGATTAAGTTCTTCCACATATTTTTAAGCCTGTGCTATTAATAATGTTTGAGCATTAAACTTTCTGTCCGTCCTGATTATGAGGGAGGCCTTTCCTTCATTCCGCCCTTGCTGTTAGTTTTTCCACTGTCAGATTTGTAGTACTATAAAATTATCTGTGGAAACATGGGCTTAAAATCTGAAAGTTTAACTAAAGTCCAACAAAGTATCATGTCTGGAATTATTCCAGTTTTTCTTCAAAGATTTCATCCATTTTTCAAACTAATTTTTTCTTTTATCTGACTGGAAACTTGGCATAAAGCATCTATTTATAAGCATACCTCAGAGATACTGTGGGTTTGGTTCCAGACCACCATGATGAAATGAGTCACATGAATTTTTTGGTTTCCCAGTACGTATAGAAGTTATGTTTATCCTATACGGTAGTCTATTAAGTTTGCAATAGCATTATGTCTAAGAAAAATGTGTATACCTTAATTTAAAAAAACACTTTATTGCTATAAAATACTAATGATCATCTGAGCCTTCAGCAAGTTATAATCTTTTCACTGATGGAGGGTCTTGCCCTGATGTTGATGGCTGCTGACTGATCAGGGTGATGGTTGCTGAAGGTTGGGGTGGCTGTGGCGATTTCTTAAAATAAGACAATGAAGTTTGCTGCATCGATTGACTCTTCCTTTTACAAAAGGTTTCTCTGTATCATGCGATGCTGTTTGACAGCATTTTACCCACAGTAGAACTTCTTTCAAAATTGGAGTCAGTCCTCAAAACTTGCTGCTGCTTTATCAACTAAATTTATGTTACATTCTAGATCCTGTCATTTCAAGAATGTTCATAGCATCTTTACCTGGAGTAGATTCCATCTCAAGAAACCATTTGCTTTGCTCATGCCTAAGAAGCAACTTCTCATCCATTGAAGTTTGATCTTGAGATTGCAGCAATTTGGTCATATCTTCAGGCTCCACTTCAAATTCTAGTTCTCTTACTATTTCTGCCACATCCACAGTTACTTCTTGAATCCCTCAGAGTCACCCATGAGGATTTTTTTTTATTATTTTTTTTTTATTTTTGTTTTTTGAGACAGAGTCTCTTTTGCCTGGGCTAGAGTGCCGTGGCGTCAGCCTAGCCTCAAACTCCTGGGCTCAACCAATCCTGCTGCCTCAGCCTCCCGAGTAGCTGGGACTACAGGCATGTGCCACCATGCCCGGCTAATTTTATGTATATATTTTTAGTTGTCCAGCTAATTTCTTTCTATTTTTTTAGTAGAGACAGGGTCTCACTCTTGCTCTGGCTGGTCTCGAACTCCTGAACTCAAACAATCCGCCCTCCTCGGCCTCCCAGAGTGCTAGGATTACAGGCATGAGCCACCGCGCCCGGCCCATCCATGAGGATTGGAATCAACTTCTTCCAAATTCCTGTTATTGTTGATACTTTGACCTCCTCCCATGAATCATGAATGTTCTTAAGACATCTAGAATGGTGAATCCTTTCTAGAAGGTTTTCAGTTTGCTTTGCCCGGATCCATCAGTCCTTACTACCTGTGGCAGCTATAGCCTTATGAAATAAATTTCATGCTCTTGAATCATCCCAAAACAATCCCCTTGTCCATGGAAAACTTGTCTTCCATGAAAATGGGTCCCTGGTGCCAAAAAGGTTGGGGACTGCTCTCTTGAATAATAAGACTTGAAAGTCAAAATTACTCCTGACCTATAGGCTGCAGAATAGATGTTGGGTTGGCAGGCATGAAAGCAACATTCATCTCCTTGTATATCTCCATCAGAGCTCTTGGGTAACTAGGTGCATTGTCAATGTGCTGTAATGTTTTGAAAGGAATCTTTGTATTGGAGCAGTAGAACTCATCAGCGGGCCTAAAATATTCAATAAACCATGCTGTAAACAGATTTACTGTCATCCAGGCCTTGGTGTTTCATTTATAGAGCATGGGCAGAGTAGATTTAGCATTTTTAAGAGCCCTAGGATTTTTGGAATAGTAAATGAGCATTCGCTTCAACTTCAAGTCACCAGCTGCATTAGGCCCTAACAAAAGAGAGTTAAGCCTGTTCTTTAAAGCTTTGAAGCCAGGCACTGACTTTTTCTCTCTAGCTATGAAAGTCCTAGGTGGCATCTTCTTCCAATAGAAGGCTATTTTGTCTGCATTGAAAATCTCCTGTTAGCGTGGCCACCTTCACCAATGGTCTTACCGAGATCTTCTGATAACTGCTGCAGCTTCTGCATCAGCACTTGCTACTTCACCTTGCATGTTTATATTATGGAGATGGCTTCTTTCCTTAAACCTCATCAGCCAACCTCTGCTAGCTTCAGACTGTTCTCCTGCACCTTCGTTACCCATCTCAGCCGTCATAGAATTGAAGAGAGTTAGGGCCTTGCACTGGATTAGACTTTGGCTTAAGGGAATGCTGTGGCTGGTTTGATCTATCCAGACCACTAAAACTTTCTCCATGTCAGAAATAAGGCTGTTCTGCTTTCTTACCATTCATGTGTTCACTGGAGTAGCACTTTTAATTTCCTTCAAGGACTTTTCCTGTGCCTTTATAATTTGGCTAGCTGTTTGGCATAAGAGGCCTAGCTTTCGGTCTATCTCAGCTTTCTACATGCCTTTCTCACTAAGCTTAATGATAATTTCTAGCTTTTAATTTAAAGTGAGAGATGTGTGACTTTTCCTTTCACTTGAACACTTAGAGACCATCGTAGGGTTATTATTTGGCCTGATTTCAATATTGTTCTGTCTCAGGAAATAGGGAGGCCCAAGGAGAGGGAGAGAGACAGGGAAATGGCTGGCTGGTGGAGCAGTCAGAACACACAAATTTATCTAAGCTCACCATCTTACCTAGGTGCGGTTTGTGGCACCTTACGACAATTAAAATAGTGACAGCAAAGATCACCACAACAGATATAATAATAATGGAAAAGTTTGAAATACTGCAAGAATTACCAAAACGTGACACAGAGACAGAAAGTGGAGCATGCTGTTGGAAAGATGGCATCGACAGACTTGCTCCAGTCAGGGTCACCGCAAACCTTCAACTCATTACAAAAAGAAAAAATAGCATCTGCAAAGCCTAGTAAAGTGAACTTAGGGGTTCTGAGCTTAGGAGTCCTCTTAGAAATAAAGGATCGCTAATCATAGTATTTGCCATTTTGAAAAAGATCATTTAATTTCCATTTACATTTTTCCTAAGATAACATTCCAGTTTGTAAGGAATCTGATTATTACTGAGGGATTTGGTTATTTGTCAAATGCCTTATTATCCAGGCATTGAGTTGTCAAATTAATTTCCTGCGGCTGATCAGCCTAGCCTTTGTATGTGCCCAGGGGCATAATGATCCCCTGGTCAGCTCTCCAGGACTCCCAGTCTCTCTGATTCCACCAGCCTGTGGATCTTTCCTTACCAGCCAAGGCCCATCCTCAGTCCCTTCACTGGCGCTCACCAGCCCTTCAGTTTCTCTGACTTTGTATTTTTTATCCTTATCCTGCCAGTTCCCAAGCTTACATAGGTCCTAAAGTATATACTCATGTACAATTCCCTCTCTTCCTCCCTCTCTCTCTACTTTTCTGAACACAAATACTATACACACAGTCTGGATATTGCTTTTTTAATATATTGCTACGTCTTGGAAATCAGTTCATATCAGTGCTATAGATCTGCCTCTCTTTTAATAGATACAAAAATGCAATTGATTGTAAATATACCATAATTTAATCAGTCCCCTATTAAAGGGTGGTGCTTGCCAATCTTTGGTTGCCACAAACAGTGTTTCAGTGAGCATCCTTAAAACATCAGTGTTTGTGCCCACACACAACTGTATCTGTATGAAAAGTCTTAGAAGTGGAATTGCTGTATCGAACAGTTCATATATTTTCATTTCTGAAAGGAGAAATTTTTTCTATTAATATTTCTTGTATTATTGCTCCTCCAGTCTATTCATGTATCATTGATTTCTTAGATCTGTCTTTAATGTCTGCCACCTTTTTAAAATATTCATCTCTTTATCTTTTTCTTCTGAGTTCTGGGAGAACTTTTGAAGCATCCTGGTTCACTGTTTGCTTTCTACAATTCACAGTTCCTGAGATCACTGAATTCCTAAATGTGATCATCATTGTTTGCATCTAAGAACTCTTTACTGTTCTGTTGTTCTCTTGTCAGGACTACTGGCCTTTTATCTTTTAATCTATTGAAGGATAACATATATACAAAAAAGTATTATACAAAAATGTATACAAAAAATCAAACAAATCTTAATGAAATGTTCAACTTAATGAACTCTCAAAAAGTACATCTTCCGTAACCAACACTCAGATAAAGAAACAAAAAATACCAGCACCCTAGACTATCCCTTGGGCCCCCTTACTATTATAATCTCTCCATGAGTAACCACTATCTTGACTTCTAACACCATGGATTGATTTTGCCTGTTTTCTTTTAACTTTATATAAATGTAATTATACAGTACATACCACTTATCCCTTCTTTTGTGAACACATTATATTTGATGAATGTAGTTTTTTCTCATTGCTGTATAGCATTCCTTAGCATGAATATAAAATTCATTTATTCATTCTATTGTTGATGGACACTTCAGTGGTTTCTTGTTTGAGGCTATCATGAATAGTGCTGCTGTGGACACTTTTGTGTCTTCTGATGCACACCTATACACGTTTGTTAGAATTACTGGATCAAAAGGCATGTAAATATTAAATTCTAAAGCAACAATTGTATACGTCCATGAAGGTCCTGGTTCTTCCACATCCTTGTCAGCAGTTGGTGTTTTCTGCCTTTTTCATTTTAGCCTTTTTGGTAGGTATGAAGTAGTATTTCATTGTGGTTTTAGTTTTCATTTCTCTGACCACTTGTGACATTGAGCACATTTTCATGTTTATTGGCCATTTGGATATCCTCTTTCATGAAGTGTCTGTTGAAATTTATTTTTCCATTTTAGAATTATTTTTAAAAATACATTTAGCTAGCTGGTAGGTCACATATCTGACAAAATCCTTTGTCCCTCCCTTTTCCCTTTATCTTTTTAAATTTTTTTCTTGGTTCTTCTCTTACCTGCTGTTTTTCTAGCAAGTGAACTTTAGAACCAGTAACTAATCCTAACTCTTCCAGAATTTTTAGTGAATTTGCATGGAGTAAGTTTATTTTATTGGAATTTGCATTAAAGTTTATTTTATTTGGGAAAAATTGGCATCTGAACTGGAAGATGTCCTTATTAGAAGGAAAAATATGACAAATACTAAGCCCTCCCAGTTTTTGCCCACTAGATTGCATTTTTTTCCAGGCTGTATTATCATCCCCGTATCTAATTCTCAGTTTCATTTTTGACAAGTGCTTGTTAGAAGCAAAAGTCTTTTAATATGCATTTCAAATCTGCAACCTCCTTAAAAATATAAATATTTTACAGGTTCTTGATCAATATGAACAAGAAGGATTTAATTTCCTCGCCAAGGTGTTTAATTCTTCACATTCCTTCTTAGAAGATTTGACTGGTCTTACATTGCTGCATCAGGAGACCCAAGCTGCTGAGGTAAGAACAAAACAAACTTTCTGTACTGAGGACTGATGTGTTTGAAACCTATTTATATTCAGCATTATGGAAAAGGAAGAAAGCAATTTTTAAAATTTTTTTTACTTAGAGTAAATATAGCTAAATAAGTCTGCTGGATATCAGAGAACAAAGAACCTTCAGCAATTGCTATATGCTGATGTGTGTAGGTTGCTGTCCAATAGGTGCCTAATGTACAAAATTACTGATAAAGGAAGTACAGGCTATTGATTGCCAAGTACCTCTTGTCCTTACTGAAGATCTGTGTGTGTGTATGGCCGTTGGAAAATTGGCATTAATGTCCATATATCAAAATGAAAGTCAGTGGGCCGGGCACGGTGACTCACGCCTGTAATCCTAGCACTTTGGGAGGCCGAGGTGGGCGGATCGCTCAAGGTCAGGAGTTTGAGACCAGCCTGAGCAAGAGCGAGACCCCGTCTCTACTAAAAAATAGAAAGAAATGATCTGGACAACTAAAAATATGTATATATATAAAAAAAAATTAGCCAGGCATGGTGGCACATGCCTGTAGTCCCAGCTACTCGGGAGGCTGAGGCAGGAGGATCGCTTGAGCCCAGGAGTTTGCGGTTGCTGTGACGCCACGGCACTCTAGCCCAGGCAACAGAGCGAGACTCTGTCTCAAAAAAAAAAAAAACGAAAATGAAAGTCAGTGAAGACATTGAACTCTGGCCACGTTCTTAAGAAAGAACACATTGGACTCTAGGCCGTGTTCTTCAGAAAGAACGTGCCTAGCTTATATTTCACAATTTGGTCAGTCTTCTTAGGCCACTGAACGCCATCATGAAATGGCTTCCCCAGTCACAACCTGAGAGAGTTACTCTCTCTCTCAGCTAGAATATCTTACAGATCTTAACATCCTGGGTCATTGCATCATCTTTTTTAAAGTCTGAGTTTTAAAAATAGATTATCGTTTTCTTTTTTTCAAATGCTCACTGTTCTTAGAAATGGGAATGCTGTGTATGGTGGTAGAGCTATTCGAGTCACTAGGCAAAATGTACAGTTCCTCAGAATGGATGAGTGGGATTTAAATGAGATCAAATCCACATCTTTTCCCTTGGTTACCTGGGCAAAGAAGCTATTAGAAATGTGACTTATGAAGTGTTTCTACAAGCTATATAAGGGAAACCTTTACTGCCTGTGTTCTGCAGGGGTAGCATACTAGCCAAGTTGCCATTAGTCCTGTTCATGGATAAACTCCCCCATAGGTTGTGCATCCTCAGCACTGGGGGAGGTCCCAAGTAGTCAGTGAATAGATGGCCTGACTCAATACTGGACCAGCCAGTGGTAAAAGGGCTGTTGTTTGGAGAGGTAGAGCTAAAACTGAGTATAGGAAAACCATGTGGAAATCCCAGAGTCAAACCCCCTGGAGCTTGTAGAAGATTGGGATAACTTTTCAGGCACTCCAGGGAGGCGGGATAGTACATCTCTAATGCTAGACTTAGAACTGAAGCCAGTTCTTCTTTAGCTTGCTTTGATGTCCTCCGGGCATTAAACAGATACAATCTTCCACTTATGACCAATAGTTGGAACCACAGGGAATCTCTTATCTTCAGTTTCAGGAGATGAATGTCATCTCTACAGAACTTTTGAGATTTACCCCCAGAATTTTGATCGAGTTCCCAGACAGGGTTCAGAAGACGATTTTGATTGCCTGCCATATTGTCTTCTCAGCAGTGCTGTTCTGCGTTATGGTGTGGGATAGGTAACTTATAGATCCTTGCAACCATGCAGTCATTTGATGAGATGGCTTGGGGGAGCTTAGCTACTTAACTGAAATAATTTATATGTTTCTCTTTAGTTGGCCAGAAGAATTATAACTTGGAATTGACCCCATGTTTCACTCTGCAACAGAACAGATACTAAGATAATGGGCAGATTCCTTGATTTGACCTGGTACGTTTTGCATTTTAGTTGGCCAAACATTAATAGCTTTTTTGAAGACTCAGAAGAGAAGGAAGGGGAAGTTTAAGAGAACAATAGATGGTGGGGCAGAAGGGAGTATGGTTTCATCCACAAGTCCGAGTTTTCTTTTTGAATTTTCCTCCATTAAATTATATTTATAGTTTTGGAATCATAAGCCACACATCAAATTTTAGATTAGAGATGGTAAACTAGCTGGCCTGTGAGCCAGCTATGGCTTGCAGGTGTGTTGTTTTTGCCTGTTGTATGTGTTAAATTTTAAATAAAGCCAACTTTTAAAAATCATGAGTTTTACATAAAAGTCTGAATTTTCTCGTTTGCAACTTCTTTGAAAAATCAGATCTGGCAACTCCAGACCTGCATTCCTTAATAGTGATGGTTAGCTGGAGCTGAGAAGCAAATTTCATAGATAAATAATGCACTTGATACAAAATTTAAAGGTGTAAAAAATATTCTGTGAAAAGGAAGTCTTCCTTCTACACCTACCTGTCCCTTAGCTCCACGGTTCCCTTCCTGGAGACAAATACTGTTGTGAGATTCTTGCCCAGAGATATTCTTTAGGTGATATTCTCCACTTAGGTGATTCTCTTCAGTTGATGACCCTTATAGGTATTTGAGTTTGTAACCTCAGTCTTAGAAAAGGGTCATTATTTTTTTTACCTCTAAATAGGACCATGTTTTAAGATAAGGTCTAAAATACAATACTCACTGGAGGGCCTCATAGCAACAAAAATTATCATCCTGCGTACATCATTTTGTATGACTTTGAAAAGTGTATGTGTGTGTGTATGTGTAAGCAAAATAAATATGTATATCAAAGTATACACGTTTGTGTGTTTGTGTGTTACAGGTGTTTTGATTTATGTGCTGATTTCCAGTGCATTTACAGATGTTCAGTAATACAAATGCAAAATTCTGCATTTGACATAGAAAGGTTTATTTATTTTAGCAACACAGTCAAGATGGTGAATTCTCATTTTTAGGTTAACTGTTTTCATCAGTCAACATTGGAATTGCAAAAGATTCAACTAGATAATTATGTGTGATAGTATCATTATATATCTTGTTTATAAAATACGTATTTTTTTTAAAAAGTTTACTGAATGTCTTTTGAAAATTTAATACCAAACATTATGCTAGTAACTGATTACAGAAGTTAATGAGACACTGACCCTCATGGGCTCATAATCTAGTATGAGAAGCTGAGATGTAAATAGTGAGCTCTAATATCATCAAAAATGTTTTAGTCGTTTATAAAGTGCTGAGAGAGCAGTTACTTCTGCCCAGGATGGTAGGGATGTCAAAGAAAGCTTCACAGGAAGAGAATAAGTATTTCAATTAGTTTTAAAGGATGAGTCGGGTATTTTTAAAAATAAAAGTTGGGGTTGAGTGCAGTGGTTCATGCCTGTAATCTCAGCACTTTGGGAGACCGAGGCTGGAGGATCACTTGAGACCAGGAGTTTAAGATCAGCCTGGGCAACATAGTGAGACCTTGTCTCTACAAAAAGTTAAAAAAACAAAATCAAACAAACAGAAAAACTTAGCGGGATGGGGTGGCACACTTCTGTAGCCCTAGCTACTCCACAGGCTGAGGCAGGTGGGTCACTTGAGCCCAGGAGTTCAAGGCCGCAGAGAGCTATGATCACACCACTGCACTGAAGCCTGGGCAGCAGAGCAAGAAAAAAAAAAAGTTGTACCAAAAAAAAAAAAAGTTGTATTTTGGCAAAGGAAGAGTAGAGAAGGGGAGGGCAAGAGGCCTAGGGCATTCTAAACTGAACGAAGGTCCCCAAGGCCAAGAGTCTTTAGTGTGTCATTCAAAATCAAGTAGTTTGATGTGGTTGGAGCCAGAGTTACCTGAAATAAAGATAATGTTTTTTAAATAACATCTTTACTGAATTATAATTCACATACTGTAATTATGAACATACCTTTTTAAAGTGTACGATTTAATGGTGGTTAGTATTTTCAGAGTCATGCAACATTACCACTCTCTCTAAGTTTTAGAACATTTTCATTGTCCCCAAAACAAACTCTTTACCTATTAATTGGTACCCTCCTCCTTCTATCCCCTGGCAACCACTAATCTACTTCCTGTCTATATGAATTTGCCTATTCTGGACACATCACATAAATGGAACAATACATGACCCTTCGTGTCTGGCATCTTTATGATTTTAAGGTTCATTCATGTTGTAGCAAGGTAAATAGTTCTTTATTTAAAGAAAAAAGTTTCGATGCTATTAAAGTTTTCCATATTCTTTAGCACTTGTGGTCTATCTCCCCCAAATACCCTTTATGAAGGAGGAGTGCAAAGCCAATCCTACCGGGGACTACAAATTCCTTTTTATTCATCGAAAGGAGCACATAATAATGCAGTAAAAGATATATCAAAGATAGAATCATCCAGATTTAGTGAGATTGACAAATGCAACCCAATTTTTATACCCATCCCCCATCCATTATCAAATATCCCAAAATGATGGCAATGATTTTAATCTAGGTTACTGGCATAATTGTATTGCTATAGAGATTAGCAGGCAAATTACCAAGTGAGTTTTTATCAGAGGAGGGGTCAAGGTACAAGATGCAGAGTCGATACTGGGGACCCAGACTCACAAAGATGCATTTGTTCTGGGTAGTAATGATTTTGAGGTGGTGGGATAAGTGAGTGAAAGTGACTAGGTGGCATTGGAGACGGAATGGAGATGGAGCTTGGAGAAAAAGAACAGCACTGGTAAGTTGATGTAGCCAGATAAAGGAGAATTATCCTCATCCATTTAGCACAATGAGGAGAGGCTAGAGAGCTAGGATGCAATAAAAAAAATTTAAATGAGAAATGTGCATGGTAGATTAATTTTATCTGAAGTTATAGATTAAAAATTTTAAATACTTACCACATAAATGCCATTTGCCTTTGCCTAACATTATAGTCCATAACAAAGGGGACTTGGACAGCTACCCATATTCTTTGTATATAACCCGTCTGGCTGCCAAATTATAGTTACATTCTGCCCATGAAAGATTAGAAGGCCCCAAGGAGAAAAGGGCCCACTCAGCTTCCTACCCTCTTAAAATGTTACCATGTGAATTAGAGAATTTTGCATAAAATTCTGACCTTTATTATCAAGGCTTTTATTGAGAATGGGTTTGGATACTTAGAGACTGACTCTGATTTCCTGTTCCTCCTATACTTCTATTTATGATACTTGGAACCCAAGTAAACAACCTTAAAGTTGATGAACCACAAGGTGTCCAAGTCGCAGAGCTGTTGAGGTTCTCACCAAGTATTTTTTAAATTGCTGCATTTGTTGAAGAAAGGGTCAGTCTAATTGAACACGTGAATGCCTTAGCCATGTTTCATAAAAGTTGCTGTGACTTATCGTCTTAGGGTTATTTTTCTTCCTATGAATAGAATAAGTATCAGTCCACATGTATTTATTTTGTTCCAGCCGAGGGTTCAAAGTGGTGCTATGAGAAATACCAAAATATTTTCCAAGTCAATCTAACTAAAGAGAAGACTGATTCATAAGAGGGTTAATAAAACAAGCTATATTGGTATATCCTTGAAAAATTCAAATTCCCAAACTCCATAACCCAACTTCCGTGAAATACTTCATTCTTATTCATGAAAATTTGCAAGTTCCCTGATTCCAGGATTAATTTTAGGCTATGTTTTATTCTCTTGCCTTGACTGTAATCAGTATTAAATGCTGAACCATGTAGTTATGATTTCAGGGCTGCAGTTGTAGTGCTCCATTAATATAATTTGCATTTTTTTTAGTTTTTGCTAAACAGAACTTCCTTTCTGCAGATTTTGGGGATTGATGAATGGTCATTAAAAAAGTTTAGCAACAACTATAACGTAGGCTGTGAAATCATAAACAGGCCAGCAGAAATGAACAGGGCTGAGCTGATGGCTTGATTCCAAACTAAAATTTAGATCCTGACTCATCTGCTATAGAACTCAGAATTCTAGAAAATAAAATGCCCGTTTCTTTCATAGCAGGAGAGTCATATGAAAAACATTATGGTCATGTGATATGACTTCATTGGCACAGCAATTTACTATTCAGCAAAGTAAATAACACAATTAACAAGTGTTTCTGCTGAGCCTTTTGCACTTACACTGGGTTTTTGGCCTCTCCCCCTCACAGCTGGTTTTGATTTTGTTCCTGTGGAATATTTTTTTGTTTTGTTTTGTATTTAACAACAGTCAGATATTTATGTACAGCTTCATCAAGAGCCTCTGATGACAAATATGCCTTTAGAGGCCAGTCGAAGCTGTGGGAAACCCCCGTGTCAGCACTCAGACCTGTTTCCAATGGAGAGAAATCGCTCTGGGGACTGAGCTTGCCTGATCATAAAGCCAGTTCCCTTTTCCCAGAGACTTCTGCTAGCTAACTTCCAACCTGCACTGGCCTCCCTGGGACTGTGCCTTGCCTTGATTTTTCCTCATGAAGCAATCCCTCAAGGCTCAGCCTTGGCCCTCTCTCCTGAGTGAGGGAGGAAAGGCAAAAACAGGCAGAAAGCCATTTAATTCTTAGATTGGAAACCAGAGCATGGTTTTTTAAATAGAGCTTGGCAGTATCTCGTTTAGAACTCACTTTATAAAATTTGTTCCTTTTATTTGCTGTCAGAGTTATCTACATGGATTTGAAATGTTTAGATAAATTGGTATTAGGGAAGGAGCCAACTGGAGAATAGACAATGAAGTTTGGGCAGCGTTCCCCACCCTTCAGAAAAGGAGTCTTGGATGGCATAATCCACTTAGAGGTCTATGGGAGAGAGAGAGAAGGGGGAAGATCATAAATGCTAAAAGCAAAGTAAAGACAGCTAACATTAAGAAATAGAACATGGGAACCGAGTCCTGAAATTTTAGTCCTGGTGCTTGTGTGTTCTCATGAGTAACCTTGAATGAGAACTTCAGTGTTTTGTGCCTGTTTCCCTGCTTAAAATGAGGGGATTGAACCATATGTGAGATCCTTTTTAGCTCTACTAATTCAGTGATTTTGATTCAAATATACCAGGTATAACCAAGAAGGAAAAAAATGGTCCTGCTTTATATTAAAATGTTTAAAAATGTAACAAAGCGATTACCTTGTATACGTTTTATAAATATTCTTTGATATCTATTATATCTGGCTGCCATTGCTAGAAACATTTTTGGACACACTGTTTTGAGATTTAGATCTATTTTAAGCCTTAATAAAACATTTCTCATACTTCGTATTGATTGACATGTGTAGAGGGACATGTAAATCCAAAATGGTATAATCCAGCCTAATAACTTGCCTCATTCTATGGACTTGGCACCCAGGATTTTTGGCTTCTTAATAAACTCAAGTCCACCCTGACCATAATTCCATATGTTCATGAAACACTCCACTCACCACCTCTCAGTACAGCTTCCAAAGTTGAGCTCCGAAGCCCCCTCATTTTAAGTAATGGCAGCATCCTTAGAAGGTTGAATGTATAATATCTGAGGAGTTTCTTTAAAAATCAGCCATTTTACACTGTAATGCTCAGAGTGTGTGAGTAGCCAGAACTCCGGTCTGCTCAGAAGGTCTGAGTTCATATCCCAGCTCCAACATACAGCCAAGACTACTGTGTTTCGCTGTGTAGGTTGTGCCAGGCAGGACCATGTGCAGTGGCCCTGTGTAGACTTTGGGTCATTTACTTAACTTCATTTGGCTTCATTTTCATAATTTTGTAGACTGGGATTAATGATTCCTACTCCTCACAATTACCATGAGCATTAGATAAGAAAGCACCTAACAAAAGAAAAAATAGACAAAGGGGACTACATCAAAATTTAAAACTCTGTGCTTTCAAGAATGCAAAAAGGCAGGCCACAGAATGAGAGAAAATAGCTTTTTGCAAATCGTATATCTGATAAGGGACTGGTATCCAGAATATATAGGGAACACTTACAACTCAATAATATAAAGACATGTAACTCAATTAAAGTCGGACAATGGATCTGAATAAACATTTCTCTAAAGAAGATATACAGATGTCCAAAAAATCACATGAAAGATGTTCAAAACTATCAGGGAAATGCAAATCAAAACTTTGATGAGGGCCGGGCGCGGTGGCTCATGCCTGTAATCCTAGCACTCTGGGAGGCCGAGGCAGGCGGATCGTTCTGAGCTCAGGAGTTCGAGACCAGCCTGAGCAAGAGCGAGACCCCGTCTCTACCAAAAAATAGAAAAATTAATTGGACAGCTAAAAATATATATAGAAAAAAAAATTAGCCGGGCATCGTGGCACATGCCTGTAGTCCCAGCTACTCGGGAGGCTGAGACAGTAGGATTGCTTGAGCCCAGGAGTTTGAGGTTGCTGTGAGCTAGGCTGATGCCACGGCACTCGCCCCAGGCGAGAGAGTGAGACTCTGTCTCAAAAAAAAAAAAAAAAAAAAACTTTGATGAGATACCAGTTAATACCCAATAAGATGGCTATAATCAAAAAGATAGACCATAACAAGTGTTGACAAGGATATAGAGAAATTGGAACCCTCATACACAATTAGTGGGAATGTAAAATTGTGCAGCCACTTTGGGAAACAGTTTAGCAGTTCCTTAAAAAGTTAAACACAATTACCATATGACCCAGGAATTCCATTCCTAGATATGCAGCCAAGAGAAATGAAAACGTGTACACACAAACTTGTACGCAAATGCTTGTAACACCATTATTTATTCATAATCGTCGAAAAGTGGAGACAACCCAGATATCCATCACCTGATGAATGGATGAATAAAATGTGGATATCACACTGGAATAATGGAATATTAGGCAGCAAAAACGGAAGAACTACTGATACATGTTGCAGTGTGTATGAATGTTGAAAACATTACACTAAGTGAAAGAAGCCAGTCACAAAAGGCTACATACATTGTAGGATTTCATATATGAACTATCCAGAATTTTAAAATCTGTGGAGTTGGAAAGCAGATTAATGGTTGCCAGAGTGTGGGAGTGGGCATCTAGGGGAAAATGAGGAGTGGCTGCTTACAGGGGAGGGTTTCTTTCTGAGGTGATGAAATGTTCTAATCTTAGTGATAATGGTTGCACAACTGTGAAATACTAAAACCATTGAATTGTGCATTTTAAATGGATGAATTGTGTGGTGTGTGAATTACGTATCAATATGGATGTTTAAGAGAATGGGAGGAAGCATGCAGCCCTTATGCATATAGTTGGGCACTTCGTCTTTTCTCCCCTCTTCTTTCTCTGTCTCTCAGCAAGCAGAGAGATGGATTTTCTGCCTGTGACAGGCTGTCACAGGGTGTTGGCTCATTGTTCGTAGAAATGAATTTTGTGTAGATTATGATAAGGATCCCTTCCATTTTTATTGTGCTTCAGTTTTCAAAGCAGTAATCTCTGCTCACCTTGTTTAACCCTTTTTTGTACTATGGATAGTCTGTAATCCTGGGGAGAAGTACGAAAGGGGCCCAAATGCCTCCCTTGAGTGTTTCTGGGAGGAGAGAGAATTTCAAGATGTCAGCCACAGCCATGGGAAATATCACAGATGGAGGGGTTAGGGGAAGATGAGAGTGCTTTGCTATCTATTTTTGTAAATTTAAGGAGGTATTTGGAAGATCCAAATCCCAGTCTGGGTCTGAATTTTTAAAATTTCCCTCTTTACCCCAGGATTCCCCCTCCCATCCCCCGCAAAAGTCTTTTGAGTTTGAAAATTCTCAAATGCACAGTAAAGTTGAATGAAAAGTGTGGTGGACTCCATATGCTTTCTGTCTGAATTCAACAATTAACATTTTGCCACGCTTGGTCTCTCTCTCTGAGTGCATGCATGCACACCCATTCCCTCAGCATCACATCACATCACATACACACTTACACATTTTCTCTTTTGCTGAGCCATTTGAAAGCAAGTTCCATATACAGAGATACCTCACCCCTAAATTTGTAGCATGAGGCCGGGCGCGGTGGTTCACGCCTGTAATCCTAGCACTCTGGGAGGCCGAGGCGGGCGGATCGTTCTGAGCTCAGGAGTTCGAGACCAGCCTGAGCAAGAGCGAGACCCCGTCTCTACCAAAAATAGAAAGAAATTAATTGGACAG
>RJWJ010015292.1:0-36437 GCA_004363605.1 Indri indri | reverse complement strand
TAAGGTCTATTTTCCTCCTTGAATCAGGGTGGATTTTGTGACAACTCTTCCCAGGGAACACAGCAAAAATGATGCTTTCCCAGCCCTGCCAGTCTTGGCTTAGCCCTTCTCTGGCCTGGCAGATTTTGCTTTCTGCTTCTTGGAAGCCAGCTATCATGTAAGAAATGTGCTTATACCTGACAGTACCATTGAGTGAGAATCCCGGGCCATGTGGAAAGTCCCCGGAAAATGAGATGCCAGAGAAAGTGAGAGAGAGAGAGTCCACAAGGAGCACCAGGTAGCGAGATATGCAAGTGAAGAAGCCTTGCACCTTCCACCCAATCTCTCAGGATGCCAACTTTTTGGAGATTCCTTCTCAGAAGCCATCACCATGCTTTGAGAAGCTCAAGCCACTGGGAGGGATCATTTGTAGGTGCTTCATTTTTCAGTCCCCAGTGAGGTCTCAGGCGACAGAAGCATCAACTGCCCACAGTGTGTGTGAGCCATCTTGGATGTGCAGTCCTGTAGAGTCTTCATATAACCCATACCCTTAGCTCCCATTAGAGGGAAACATAATGAGAGATTCCAAGACACCTCGGCAGAGTCAAGTCAACCCACAGAACCGTGAGAGAGAAAAATTAATTTTGTTATGTTGCCACTGCCCTCTAGCCAGGGCAACAGAGTGAGGCTCTGTCTCAAACAAAACAAAAGAAATTTTATTAATTCAGCAAATTTTGCTTGTTATATAGCAATAAATAACAAGAAAATATTATCCTCGTGCCCTGTATCTCCTGTTGTTCAGCTTCTGTGACTCTCATTTTTCTACTCAGAAATAGGAAAACTGGAGAAAAATACTCCTTAAAGAAATCATAAAGGCCAGCATTTCTTGAATATCACTTTGTGCCAAGTGCCGTACTCTACACGCATACTTTTTATTTAACACATTTAACATTAGCAAGGAGGTGGTTACCTCTATGTTACAGTGAGGAAACTAAGGTTAGAGAGATCAAGGAACTGAAGTAACTTTCCCACCGCCACACACTTAGACAGTGGCAGATCTATTTCGGTCTGATTCTAAACTGATATTTTTAACTGCTATATCATCCTTTCTCCCTAGTGTGATATATTTATTAATCCCAGAAACTAAAACAATGCAGGTTAGAATGGGACGACAGGTAAAACATCGACTCCTTAGCAGCTATGTATCTTATTCCCCATATACCTCTCATAGCATTGTGCCTTACACACGGCAGGCACTTAATAAACATTGAGCTGAATGTTCAAAGTCTCATACATTTTTTTATTCACATAGCATCCAGGAACAGAAGCAAGAAAAACAGGCAAACACAATAATTAGATGGAGAAATCATAGTGATTGTCATAACATTATCACATTCTACTGTACGTATCACTCTAGAAGGGTCAAAAGAAACCATGTGGCTTTCTGCCTCATTTAACCAGCTTGAAAAAGGATTTAGAAGACAGGTTTAGCAGCTAACTGGGCTGCGTGATTTCCTAGTGACTTCTCAGTAACTTGGCATTTAGAGCCTTTTAACACGGCTCCACTGGGTCCCATCACCCTGTGCTGGGCCATCCTTCTGCTATTCTCAAAGGGACAGCACTTGGTGTCTCCTGACTCATCTCTGCACTTCTTCACCTGCATTTGTTCATTCGTACTTTCTGCTTCTCCACCTATACTGTTTAAATAACACTCTCCCCTGTGTGCCCACCTGTCATCTTTTTCTATTAAATTCTAACTGTCCTTTTACATGAGGTTCAAGTGCCACTTGCTTTAGGAATCTTTCCCCAAATGCCCCAGCTAAAAACAGTCACTCCGAATCAGAGCTCCTCCAATATTTAATAGCTCTTTCATTCTGTTTTGTACCCTAGTCATTTTCAACACATCTTGTTTCTGCCATTACACTGGCAGATCATTACCAACATGCTTTATTCATTTTTACAGCCACATAGAATCTAACACGCTGCTTTCCTTGATCTTGCGGGTACTTACTAAATGTTTGTTGAATGGACTTGAATAGTTTGTGAATTTTATATTCACTAAAGCATTCAGAGGAAAATGCAATCTAGAAAGTCCAAAGGTAGTGAAGATATGTCTTACACAGTGAAAGGGCAGATATGAAGAAAATAGGCTAAGTCCCTCGGGAAGAGGAGGAAAAACAAAATTTATATCTCTATAAATGATGAACCAAAACTTTATTGCCAATACTTTTAAAATGTACTTTTAGATTAAACTCAGCACCCACTTTTTTCTAAAAATACACCATACATGAGAGAAACAATAGGAATACTAGTTATTGTTGATAAGCAAGAAGACATATATTACCTTCTGGAATACTATAAAATAATTTCCTTTTTTAATGGATCATGTTCTCATAATATTTCTATTACTCCTTCTAGAATGGGTTTAAATATTAAATAACAGACCAGGTGTGGTCCTCATGCCTGTAATCCTAGCACTTTGGGAGGCTGAGGCAGAAGGATGGCTCGAGCCCAGGAGTTGATGATCAGCCTGAGCAAGAGACAGACCCCGACTCTACAAAAAATAGAAAAATTAGCCAGGCATGATGGCGCACACCTGTAGTTCCAGCTAGTTGGGAGGATGAGGCAGGAGGATTACTCAAGCCCAGGAGTTCGAGGTTGCATTGAGCTATGATGACACCACTGCACTCTAGCCCGGGTGAAAGAGCAAGACCTTGTCTCAAAAATAACATAATATAACATCATAACATAACATAACATAACATAACATAACATAACATAACATAAAATAACAAAACAGAAGCTACCATTTCCAGGGGAAAAATGCGTCAATATCTTTTTATGATTTTATCAGTCCTTACTGACTATACAGGCATAAAATCAACACCATCCATGTCATTCTTGTAGGCATTCTTTGTGTAAGTTCTACAGACTCCTGTTTTAATCTTTTGCACTCAAACAGCACATCTATCCCCATTAGTTGATTCATTTCACTCATTACTGTTATGGGCTGAATTGTGTGTCCCACCCCCCAAATTACTAACCCCTAGTACCTAAGAATGTGACTATATTTGGAGATAGGGCCCTTAAAGGGGTGATTCAGTTAAAGTGAGGCCATTAGGGTGGCCTGTTTGATTTCCTTATAAGAAGAATTGGTCTGACTGGGGCCCATATAAGAAGTTAGGACACACAAAGAGACACCAAGGACACAAGTGCACAGAGGAACAACCATGTGAAGGAACAGCAAGAGGGCTGCCATCTGCAAGCCACGGAGTGATGCCTAGAATTGAATCTTTCCTCGTGGCTCTCAGAGAAAACAACCCTACCGATACCTTGAACTTGAATGCCCAGCTGCCAGAGCTGTGAGAAAATAAATTCTTATGGTTTAAGCCACCCAGTCTGTGGCATTTTGTTATGGCAGCCCTAGCCCTATAACGAATACATTATACTTAGACTTATGGGAATAAGACCATAACTGGTCATTGAAAATATCTATTAAAGGAAGTTCCTTAGTAGCTTTAAAAATAATGGGTTTACTTAACTAGTTGTATCTCTATGGTCAGAGAATTCCTCAATAGCTCTGCACCACCCTATTGGATGAAGTAAACATAGCAGCTGTCAAAATAGTTGTGTACTCAGCAATGTTTAGTTTTTGAATGCATATTTACCTCTGTACATTTACTCTGCTTCGGGTGTAAAGCTCTCATGTGATACCAGGTAGGCAGGCCCTAGATCCTGAGCCAAGCCACATGCAAAGTTTCCAGGGTTATCTTATAATCCCCTGATCAAAGTGAGATACATCTTGAAATGCTAAATTGCTCAAGTATATCCCCACCACAAGTCTGCTTGCATTCTGGTCAATTTTATTAAATTCTAACAGATTTTTAGGTGCCCAGGTGAAATGAACACAAGCCCTATCTGGCCCTTGACAAGCCAGCACAAATGAAGGCACAGAGTTCCACAGAACTCCCCGGCACAAAGACCTAAAGCGAAAAACTATAAACACGTAAATTGACCCTCAAGTTCATTCTCTCTATATTTTATGTTGTTAAATGTTATACATATGCTTTCTTTTTATTTAATCCTAGATTCACCACTTCAGGTCATTCTGTACCTTGACTTTAGTTCCACGATGATATAAAGAGATCCTAATATTAGATCACTCTGGCATATTATCCCTAAACCCGAGATATACACTAAACTTCTCTCCAACATTAGTCTTTTAAATTCCTGAAATGGATGCTGAGGTCCTCAAGAGCAAAGCTCAGTCTCCTTTGTCTTCCACCTTTTCCTCTTAGGAATGAAGAAAGCATGCATTAAGAAATGATCCCCAAATAAAAGTCTCTTGAATATCTGTAAATCGTTCAATGTGATGAACCCATTTGTCCTTATAGTATTATCAATGTGAGAGATATACTATGACCTTGATAGATGTATTCATTCAAAAAAGGAGCCTTTTACTCACAAATACAATGAGTGGGCAGCCATGCGGCTCCATTCCTCAGGAGAGCTGAGTCATAGGGAATTCAGCTCTCCCAGGAGGCAGAATCAGGTCCCTCAGATGATGCCATCAGGAGCCTTTGCTCTGCCAGAGCAGTCAGGTTGCCTGGACATCCACATGACCACTGTCACACATTCTTCTTCTGGGGCTGGGAACAATGTCACTATTAATGATGGGGAGGTCTTCAACCTTTCCAACACCTGTTATTTCTCTGCGGGATGAGCTTTTTCATCCTTGTTTCTCCTAGAATGTGCAAAAGGGTAGAAAACAATTGCCATACATTCACTTTCTGAGTGCAAAAGCTTATACCATGCCCTATATGGTTAATTAGATATTATAATTCCCATTTTATTGGTGGAGGAAAATAAGCACAGAGAAGCTACAATTCTAGTCCTGGTTCCTACCTCATTTTTGATTGTGTCTAATATTAAAATTCATTATGTCCCAACATTTTAAGAAAAATATTCTGCCTATATGTGTGCACCATTATTTAATATTCTCAGAAGAAAGATTTCAGGAAAGGGAAAAGCTGATTCAGGGATTGTGAGTATGCTACCTAATTTCTTTAGATTAATTGATCTCATTTAGAAGCTGGGCATGTACATGATTATTTTGCTATTTGGTACTGATCTAACAGAAAGAATGCTGTGCAATTGGAAAAGGCATGTTTCTAAGTTCACTGAGGTTCCACCATGTACAAAAACACAACATGCCGCTATTTGAGCTTTCAGCGCCAGCTTTCATTATGTCCCTTTGTTTCTCACCTCTTGCCATGTTCATTTGACTTGCTGTGTGCCTAAGAAAACCTGTGGCATTTTATGCTCAAAAAGTACTGAACACAAATTCCCCACGAGATGCAGATTTTAATGCTATGTAACCTTATTTTCATTCTGGCATCACATTGAGGCAGTTAATTTTCCATATAAAGCAGAAATACTGCCTTCTTTCCCTTCTCAGTCAAGAATAAAATTCTGCA
Organism: Indri indri; assembly: GCA_004363605.1. Lineage (NCBI taxonomy): Eukaryota > Metazoa > Chordata > Mammalia > Primates > Indriidae > Indri > Indri indri. The sequence goes on along the minus strand of RJWJ010015292.1, from coordinate 30,981 downwards.
ACTTGCCGCAGTCACTCTCATTTTCTTAAATGGGACCCTAAAGTATTTTATGATTATCTTTATTAGTTGGAGACTATATCCAGTCTTACAAGAATTCTAATGAAAAGAAAGCTTCTATTAAAATATTTTAACTAGTTTCAATTGACCATATTACTGGCAATGGAAAAATCCCTAATGACTAAACCTTTTAAATCTAATCTACTTTAACACATTTTAAAACTGATGTGCCATTTGAGATTTAGGTGTTAGTATGCAAAGTGTTTTCTTTCTCTCTTCTTGCATCTATTTTTTTTATTTCATTTCCTTTAACTTTTTGAAAATGAGATAACCCAGTGATATTCCCTAGAGTTGCATGAATAAGCTAAAAACAAATTTCTGTATTCAAAACTATCATACTAAAAATATGCAAAAGAATGAAGGGAAAATATGTATATTTGTGTGGATCATGATCTCATGATGCTTATACTGAAAGGATTATGTCTATGTGATGAGCATAAAGTTTATGAGAGATAGAACATTCACATATTTGTGTTGAGTTGGGATGACAAGTTGGAAAGTGATTGGAAGCTAGTCAGACTTAGGTTTAAATCTTAACTTCACCATTTCCTGGCTTGGTGAACATGACACAGTTATTTAATCTCTATTGGCTCCTATTGCTTCACCTGTAAATCAAGGTAATATTGCTCACTTTTGGTGAATACTAAATACCACATTTGCTAGAGTAGATATTCAATAACTGATAGCTACCCTGCGGGTATTTCGATATACAATTATAGCTATCAACGAAATGATAAGAAGGAAACACAGTTTTCCAAATTCAAAGAAACACTTCTGAGATTTCTTAAATACTGTATTTGATGTATTTGATTTCTGGTCGGGAACATTCTTCAAGATACTAAATTGAATATTTGGGTAAAATACGAACCTCGTAGGGTATGGATATTTATATTTACGGGCTAATTATGCCATGCTGAGATTTTGCTAAGATAAGAGCCTGAGATATATGCTCTTATAAAGCTTCTGGTTGTCCATGTTTTATAGAAGTCAGACCCTTTGAATTATCAAAAAAGACAGACTTTTATCTTTTGTCATCTCTCATGAGTTATGGGGACTTGGATATATTACAAATTCCCTGTAACTCTTTTTCTTTATCATAAATTGCGATAATGATAATACAGACCTACTGTAGTGATAATTAGAATAATTATTTAAAACAATACTCAAACAATGACTTAAATGCCTTGGAGGCTGTTTGCTATCATTCAAAGTTAGAAATGTTCTGAATCAAGAGGTAGAAATACTGAGACGTGTGAAGGTATTACACACTCTAATATAGTTTTCTCTGTGTGTAGGTGACATAACACTCAATGCCAGGGAGGAACGGATGGCAAAGAAAGCTTGTTCAAGCCCTTCCCTCTTTGGGGACTGTGCTTTCTGCTAGAAATAACAATGTGGAGCTCTAGAAAGACAGATATGGCCCCCAAGAGAAGAAGTTCATTGGGTGACACTGAAGAATTGCAAAAAAGGCCTCATCTTTTCTAAAGCTTTTCCTGAGAGAGTTCCTGTTTTTGCATTATTAGACTACAGACGGTCAAAAAATATCGACAGAAATCAGTTCCACTGTGACTGAGGTAAAATCTTTTAAAGATTCAGTAAAAGTGGAAGTAGTAGCACTCTGTGGTATCTCATCTTTAGAAACTCACTTTATAAATCCCCACGAACAACACAACAGCTATTTTAAACATAGTAGCACAGAAGGGGAGCCTCTAAGTGGATTATCCATATAACATCTTTACGATGCTGAAAGTGAGAATGAGGGCTCTTACAGGCCAATTAGATCTGCACTTTGCATGCGTGACAGACTGATGTTTAACATTTGCCGCAATGAGGGAGAGAGGCAGAAACAAAATCGCCCTATAAATAAACTGCTGAACTTTAGCACGTGCCATATTAAGAAAATTTCAATCTTCTTAACTCTGAAACTGTGTGCTTCGAATTGTTAATTATTTCTGTAGCCTTTGGAACAATTGCAGGCATCGTGCCTAATCTATTTGTGGATTTAGCAGACATTATTGAGCACCTGTCAAATGCCAGAGACTTTCGAATTTCTTTGAAATTTCAGTATTTGACGAAGATGAACAATCAAGAGCTTGTCCTTCAAGAGCTCACAGTCTGGTACATGTATTTATAGGCTAGTGCGATGGTTCTCAGAGGCTAGTGAGCCATGAGATCGTATTCAAGTGCTGAACTTTGCAAGTGAGTCACAGGTACTCTCTTCACTCTGTTTCACAGTGATTCCTATAGAATTTTATTCTTGTTTGCATTTCGAAGCATTATCTTAATTGAGAAAGGGGTGCAAATCCAACTACTGCAACAGAAAACCACGAGTTTTCTCAAAACTTATTGTTTCTGGGGCTGTCATCTACAACGTGTATTTAGATATTAGGCCACAGAGAATAATCAGTTTCACGTCAAAAAGTTGCAACAGTCATTTCTCAGTGGGCATTTGACTATCAAAACTGGCTATTGTTTAAGAATTTACATTTGCAAAATGGAGAGCACTTAAGTTAAATTGAAGAGGGTGAATTTCACAACTAAAATTCTGTGAAGACAATTAGATTTACCTTTCAGTACTGTTTCAGTCCATGAATATGAGGAAACTAAAAAAAGGAGGTGAATAGGTGAATATCTCCAACTCAATCAAGTATATGTTCAATGCAGAGAAATTGCATCTGCTTTCTCCCTGCATTCTCACAACCAGACAGAGTGGAACAGGCAAACATTATTATTATTATTTTTTGTCTTCCAAATCTATGAACTTGCAATCATGGTCCTTTTTTGCTCCTTTTCTACAGACCAAGAAGGATCTTTCTTTCTCATCCTCTCATTTAGTACTGTGTTTCCCACATTCCCTGGTTCGTATCTCTGGCCCTTGCCGCCATCCCACCCTCCACTAATTAAATTTTGAATTCCTCAGTGTGTAGGGCTGGGGTTTAAGTACTTTTTGAAACTTTCCCAGATGATTCCAGTGTGCAGCTAGGGTGAAAACATCGTTCTCTTTTCTTCTTGGGTACCTTACTCTATAGTTATCCAGTGTCTCTAACGTTCCTTGTCAGAAAAATTATCTGAAACTAGGAAATAAGGCAAAAAGGAGGGTGGCACATCTTTTCAATATCTTATGGGAGCTAGAGCCACATAGGGATTATTGTGGCAACTGTGTGCTTCATTCACTTCATATGTTTATTATTGATCAAATGTGCAAAATCCAAGGCTTAGTAAAGACACACCTTAATGTGTAGATTTTTGTCCAGTGGAGATGCGAATGATTTCTGACTGGTAGAACTGATAAGCCCAGTGATTTATGGCTTGTTGGACATTAACTTATTTTATGTCTAACCCAGTAATCTTATCCTAACATATCTTTGTTAAATTGCCTGTAAATATCTTACCTTCTCAGATGCTACAGGAGCAGGCCATAATATCCCTCATTAACTATTGAGCTAAATAAAATCTTTGACTTTGTATTTGTTTGAGAGATATGATTTTATCTGTTTAAACACTATATTTTACATACTTTTAACAACTTCTCAGTTTCTGGATTCTTCCCAAAGAACATTCCAAGACGCCAAGGTTTATCCATGTGCAAAATAAGAAAAAATTCCCCTTCCTCGTTTGTTTCGGGCGCTTTCTACCTTCCTCCTCCTTTTCACAAACACTTGAAAGAACTGTCTGTTGCCACTGGCTCCACTTCATCACTCTCATCTGCTGCTCGACCATCCCAACCCAGCTTCTGCTTCCACGGAATCACCCACATTGATCTTGCCATGGTGACAATCTCACCAATGTACTCCTTGCTGCTTAAATCAATGAACATATCTCAGTCTTCAACTCATAGGACACTCTAGGCTCTTCCTCCCCTTGAAATTGTCTATTTCCCGGGGCTCCTATGACAGTGCACTCTCCTGGTTTCCCTCCTATCTTCCTGAAAATTATTTGGCATCCTTATTCTTCTCCCTTAGTTCTCTTATCTCTCTCTATACATTATTTTCTAGGTTATCTCATCTTTATAATTTTCATCTACATGTGTATAACACCCATCTTTCTTTGTGATGCTATAATAGAATACCTGAGGCTAAGTAATTTATAAAGATCAAAAATTTATTTACCACAGTTCTGGAGGCTGGGAGAATCCAAGATCAGGGTGCTGGTAGGTTCAATGTCTAATGAGGGTCTGGTCTCTGCTTCCAAGATGGTACTGAATGCTGCATCCTCCAGAGGGGAAGAATGCTGTGTACTCACATAGCAGAAGCAGAAGGCAGAAGGGTAAAAAGGAGCCTAATTCTCTCCATCAGGCCCTTTTATAATGTCATTAATCTATTCAAGAGGGTTGACCTTCATGATTTAAACATCTTCCAAAAGGCCCTACCTCTCAAAACTGTTGAATTGGGGATTAAGTTTCAACGTGTATTTTTGGAGGGGAAAAAAATTCATATAACTTAATAAATATATCTTTAAGAGAGACATCGACTTCTAAATTTTATGTCCACATGGGATAGAATGTTAAGTGGGTTTTTTTCTGTCGTCTCAGAATTTTAGTCAGAATCCCAACACTGAGAACAAAAGGTATAAAACACAACACGTCATATAGAAAAGTACCACATCATTTATGCACAACTTGCTAAAGGGTAACACAAAATATTGGCCAAAACTTAACTCATGACATAGCCAGAGTGAAATGAAAAAAAAAAAAATCAGATTTTTAATGATAAAATATTATAAGGCCAGAATTCTTTGGGGAGGTTTTCTGGAGTACTGTATTGCAAAACCACTTGCGTGAGGAGTAGGTGGGTGTTTCTGTCACCTTAAACTGTATGAGAAAGTCTACAATAAAATCAGCTCAGCTGGGTGTGGGCTAGACTGCAGAAGACCACAGTCCCATGTGGTGCTAAGGCACAAGAACAGAGTTTAGGGAGATTAGGGAAGAAGCTGACATTATCACCTTGGATTTACGAAGCATAGGAGTTGGTGAGTGAGCCTTGCTTGAAGAATTTTGAAGGTAAGAGGTTTTATAGTGGGTAAAAGCTTGACATTCCCTGAAGGGAAGATAAGGATGGATGATTTTTCCTGTGGATAAAAAGAAGGTTGTGTCTGAGTCATCTTTAAAATGGACCCTGTTCTAAAGGGCTTTCTGCGAGGAGTAATGTGATTCATGGAAAAAGAGGGTGAAATATACAACCTGATGTAGAATCTTACTGTGTATAAGCACCGTGTGTGTATGTGGGAGTGGGGGCAGGGGAGTCATAGTTGGCCAGGTAGAGATTTCAATATCAGAATTAGGGAATAAAAAAATGGAAGATGTCCAATTACCCCGTAAAACAAAGAGTCAGAATTTAGCCATATGCCATGCCCAGAGATCACTAACATCAGACTACAACATTATCAATTAAGTAATAACTTTTATGCCCCTTACTATTGTTCAGCTCTCCACAGTTGGAACCCAAATCATGTCCAGGTGCATTCTCATGTATCCTTCAATGGGAAAATGGTTAACTGCTACATCTATACTGTGGAATATTATACAGCAATAAAAAAGAATAAACTATACATATAATCAACTACTTGGATGGATCACCAACTAAATGAAAAAAGCCAATTCTAAAAGTTTACATACCATGTGATTTCACATACTATATGGTTCTATGGATAGAACATTCTTAAAATGAAAAAATTATATGAATGGAAAACAGATTAATAGTAGCCAACATTAAATAGATGGTCGTGCCAGGATAGAAGTGGGTGTGACTATGAAAGGAAATAGGAAGGATTCATGGGGTGATGGAAATATGTATCTTGATTGTATCAATGTGAACATTCTGGTTGTAATATCATACTATAGTTTTGAAAGATGTTACCATTGGGGGAAACTAAGTAAAGGATACAGGGAATCTCTATTATTTCTTACAACTCTGTGAATCTACAATTATGTCAAAATAAAAAGTTTAATTTAAAAAACAAGCTTACTAATTCATTTGGAAATTATTAATCACATTTTAATATTCAATACATTAATTCAACTCAATTCATATATCAATTTAGCAGAAAAGCCACTTTGTTTAAGAACTTAGTTTTACTTTTAGTAAACATTTATCAAATCCAATGATGATTTGATCATCTGGACTAGCAGCTCATATGAGCTAAAAGGTATATACAGAATAAGGACAATTGAACATTATTGCACACAGATATTGTGAATGATCAAGAAAGTAAATTGCAAGAAGCTTTGATGATATAAATCCATCATAACTATGGCCATGGGTCAACTGATTTCATTCATGCATATGTCTAACACTTCTAACAATGGCAGAAGGCAAAGATCAAACATAACTCAATTTCATGTGGGAAGAAATAAAATAAGCAAACGACAACAACAAACTAAAAAAGCACCATACTTACCCAGAGTTTACTTATTTGGCAAATACCACTATCAAGAAATTAGAAAGACACACACACACACACAAACAAGTTAATGTTCCTAGGAAGCAAAGAAATGCCACTAAATTCATCCAATAAAGAATAATCATTCAGTTCAGGTCATTATTTATTTGATTTTACTTTAGGAAGAAATTTGATTTAAATATCTTGGTTATTTAATGTGTTAGCAGTAGAATATTAGAGTTTTTGAGTGCATGTAAATGTAAATCAAGAATATTCTACAAGGATAAGATTATTTTGGGGGATGGGATCAAACTGTTATGAAGGGTTGCTAGAAGTGCTAAAAGGAACTTATAATTTTTATTCTATATACGTTGGTATTTTTGAACTTTTTACCAGAATGCATTTCTTTTTGTACTTATTTTAAAAAGAACAAAATGTAAAAATAAAACAAAAAAAAATTCAGATAAATTTTGTTGCAAAAAAATGACTATTCCAACCAAGTTAAAAAAAAGACTAAAATCCTTCATGAGAAAAACCAAGAGAGTAGAAGACAATAATATCTTGCTAAGGAGAATTAATCACAGAAGAGCATCAGCTCATATCACACTGATGTGCCAGGAGCTTAGTTATTGTTCTCACACAAAACTTGAGTGAACACTTTGTAAGAGAAATTCTAAAGGAGCCCTAACGATAATTACATATACAAGGCTTTACTAGGAGTGACTGTTGACTCCTTTTTCCAACAGAGGAAATAAAGATTAGGGCAGAAAAACAAATCACTGGTGCCAGTAATAAGAATGCAGTAAGTTAATAGAGTGCAGTGATAAGAGCAGTTACATTTAAAATTAACTGCAGTTTGGCCTTGGTATTTTAATTTTTTTTTTCTATAAAGAGAAGCCATAAGCATGACTTTTTATAAATCTGGGCAAGGACATACCAGCTAGTGTTTGACTCCATTTAGCAAAAGTGTTTTCTGACAATCGGATTTCTGTATTTCCTAAGGTATAACGACTTTATGAAAGGTTTCTGTAGAAGCAAAATATAAAGAGTAATCTGTTTTTCAACTCTGTAATAACATCTGGTCAAATAACAGCTTTCCTGTAGCCTGGAGCACTGCTGTAATATTGGTTAAGTCTGTTTGCAGAGTTTGGGAGACATAAATTCCTGGAAGCAAAGGTGACTCCCTAAATGTCAAGATTTGTAGGAAAAGCTGATTTGGGGAAGAAAGAAAGATGTTACTGTGCAAATTCAGAAAAAGCCAAACCCAAAGAGCAGCAACAACAACAACAAAAATACTAAAGCAAGTTTTTTCTGTGATGGACCGATATCCTCTTCAGATATCATAGCTAATGATCTTCAATTTAGAAAAGAAGAAAGCTAATTTTTCAAAAACTGTGTCAACATAGAAGGAAACAATTTGTTCTTTGTAAATAGTAGTAATACAAAAGTTAATCTGGTAGAGTTCAGTAGGGAAAATCCAAAAAGTTCTGTTCTTTTTATTTACAGGAGTTAATCTTTAGTCTGACAGGCCAGTTATAGAAAAACCATATTTTTATAAAATGGCCTAAGAGATAAAGAAAATACCTGAATCTCAGTGGGACAATTCATTTATTTAGAAACCAAATAGTGGTGAAACTAAAAATCTGCTACCAACAAGTCTGCTGTATCCTGCAGGGAGATAAGAAATCAGGAAAGTAAACGTGACACTAGAAACTGCTAAGACCTTATGCAGTTGCAGGAGATGTGTGCAGTGAAAACTGAGTTGATGGTCTCTACAACCATCTGATCTTTCTGGATACAGTTCTTTTATGAAGATTCAGTATGTTACAATTTTTATTCTATCTAAAAACAATGGTATAGTCACCATTTTAAATGGTACATTTACAGCAAGACTCCTCATAGCAACATACATTGTATGCAGGTTAATGGTATAGTAAGTATTTTTCTCACATAGTGTGCTTCAAACTGTAACTATGACTCTTAGCTGTCTTGAAGTTAATTGCTTCTCTACGATGTTTACTTGTATGTTGAGTTGCTTATATTCATGCCAATATGAATATTTTCGCAGTTAGTTTTGACAGAACATGGCTGGCACATGGCTATATTAAGGAATAGAAAGATGGCCAGTGAGAAAGGATGAAATTTAAAAGTTACAATCCAAAGGACTCCTTGTGCAGGGGGCTGGCTTTGCTTTAGGGTGTTGATTATTTCATGAGAGCACCTACACTTTGCAGTGCCCCTCCTTGTCTCTGATTCTGACAACCCCGTTTCCACAATCTCTATCTAATTCATTCCCTATGAATTGGTGTCCCAGTGAATCCAATTCAAGCAGCTATCGCCAATGTTCACACAAGCTCTCTAGGGCCAACCACGTGCTTTCCTACACTGGAAATTAAACACTTCAGCTGGGACCACTAACCTGCTCTTGGAAAACCTGGATACGAGGTGTGACATTTATCTTGGTCAGATGAGAATTCATTTTTATCTTTCAGGAATGTTAATACCAGCTCCTCTATGACTCTCCTACTCCTTACCCCTCTGACCAACAATGACTCAAGTTTAATAGGTGGAACATTATGGAGATTTAATAAATTGTTCTTGGATGAATTACTGAATGAATGAATGAATGAAAGCAGATATCCTATATGATCATATTTTGAGAAATCTTAAATTGTGTTATTGTAACTGTATTTATTTGAAATGATCATAGGCATATCATAAAAATTTTGGATAGTACAAAAGAATGTATAAATAACAAATAAGTCTCCCTTTTAAAACAGAACTTAGAAACTATTCTCTTATATATTTGCCACTCATACTAAAAGTATATGTATATGTATTCAAATTCTTTACCATTTTATACACATAAGATTATATTCTACCCAGTTTTATGCCTTAATTTTTATTTAACCATAGACCTTATAAATTATTGTGTCATCACCTATAGACCTTACCCATCCTTTTTTACAACTAGATAGTATTTTAATATATGGAATATATAATAGTACTTGAACTGTACTTTTAGAATTAGAATACAGGGAGGGAATGTGTAAGGTAAATCTCAGGTTTGCAAAATTATAAACTCAAAATGTTCAAAAGGTTTTTTCTGCAGTGTTCAAGTGACCTTGAGAGTCTGGGTAAAAATATTAGAAAAAAGAATTACACAGAGCAACAGTAAAAACAAAAAAGGAGGTAAGGACAAAAAGATCCTTTTTACATTTCAATCTCTAGAAAGTAAACTTTTGCTTTATCTTTCTCATAAGGTATTCTTCTGGCAAGTGATGAGATGTGTTAAAACATGACTGTATCCAGAGATTGGGAGCAGGGAATTACTAATGATGGAAGATCGGAGGAGGTAGAGGTCAGAAGCACAAAGTAACACACACAGACCTGATGAGAGGGAGCAGGTTGATTTCATGTCAACCAGCATTTCCTGAGTAATTACTCAGGCAAGATGCTTACTTGCTTTTAATCTAGAAAGATAAATGACAATTCTACATAACATATGCTCTGTCCCAGGTGAGTGATTATAGACTGTAATTGCTAAAGGAGTATGCTGAAAATATTAACACTGCAGGTAGCATCCTTCTGAGACCAAGGGAAAGTACTAGTCAGTCTTCAGTGGTCTGTGTCTATGGAGGAAAATTGGGTGGTAATAGATGGGAGAACATCTCTTTAGGATAGTAATCTTAGACAGGCTAATATATCACATAGGTTTCAACAATTTCTAAGCAACAATTACATTATTATTAATACACATTCTGAGCTTTAGTGATTTTATGCACCTTGGAAAAATGAGAGATTTAAAAGAATTCTAAAGCAGTAAATCTTTCTCAAAGAAAGTTTACCTCACGAACAATTCTAGGCACAATCGGAAGTCTATGCACAGTATTTCATAAATTATATATGTTTGTAAATACTAATATCATATCTTAGTTGCAAGGTATTTTCCTGTTAGACTATGGTATAGTGGGGAGAGCATGGTTTTGCATGTGAGATAAATCTGGGTTAATCTCTCAATTTTACTATTCACTGGTTAAGCCATTTCTGTAAAGTTTTTCTTGGGCTTCAGTTTTTCTCAGTGTGCTGTGAGGAGTAAATGAGGTAATTTGGACAAGAGTTTTGTTCAAGTTAAAAAAAAAAAGCAAAATTATATGCATCTTGACACATATATATACACAATATACAAATATATTTGGTACGTTATTGATATGTGACTCAATTATTTAATATTATTGATTTAATATTTATTTAGTATTATAAAGATCAATTATACTATATTGTCCTACTAATTAAATAATACAATTAATTAATCCTATATTATATATATTTGACATGATTTCTGAAACTTTAAAAATTTTGGCACAAGTTAAAGTTGGCATACTAGAGAATAAGAAAACAAAGTTCACTTTTACACCCATTTACACAAATATGGTTAGCTTTTACATTTGTTGTACACGTGTGGTATTTGAAAAAGTAATAAAGAATTTAATCCTGGTTACCTTTCCAGGTACTATATATCAGCAGATGTCTCTGTTAAAAAATTGTTGCTATAGTCTTTTTATACTTCAGTTCAAGTTCACTAACTCTTCAGTAGTGGTCCTTCTCTTTCTAGATCAGTATCTGACATGTAATCTGCTTAAATCTTTTTCTACAACTCACAAATAATCACCAGTTTTCTACCACCATGTGTCTTTCTTAAAGCCAGTCCCCAAATAAACCACAGAGGAGCCATGCCTTTGGTAGATTTAATTTACATATATAATCTATACACAATAGATCTAAGAAGCCAAGAAAATTTTTAAGGGGATTAGCAAGAATTATTATAGTGTTCAAGAAATGATGCTGAGTTGGAAATGGGAATTGTTTTGTTTTGAGATTCAACATGAAAACTATATTCTGTAGATAATCCAAAGACAGATCATAATAAACTACAATTCCATCCAGGATAAAATGCTTTTCTCCTTAAAGGCATATTACTTGGTGGGAATTCTTTTACAAACTGTTTTGTTTGCAGTGTTAATATTGTGTAGCTCTGTGCAATTAAGAGTAGAGTGTGCTGGAGACATAGGAGTTCAGTTCATAAGGGCTTTCTTCTTCAAGCATGAAAATACCACTTGCAGATGGAGAAATTAAGAAATGTTTGCAATTGTCCATAAAATCACAATGTTAAAATGAATATACAAAAATATTATGGGATATGAATTATGTGGTAATTAAAGGCAACAAATGTACAAAGTGAGCAAAATAATTGTGACATACAGAATGGGCTATGACAAAGATGTACCAATTCAGAATTTACTTCTAATAACCATAGACTAAAACATTTGGTCCAATCCTCCAACCAACAGCAATTTGAAAATCTTGAAAAAATATTTAAAATTTGTTTATGGAATTGGAAAATTTTAAAAGCAGTGTTGATGTCTAGGACCAAGACCTAGGAGAAGAGAACCCAGAAAGGGGAGCCTCACCTTTGGTGCTGCTTTTCTCTTCAGGTTAGTGGCCGATGCCATAAAAAGTGTCATAGCGACTAGGAAGTTAAATAAGACTGTTGACAGTCTGTGGAGGCTAGGTGACAAATAACTGGAGTTTCCCAAGAAGGAAGGGTCTGATAAATATCTCAGGCTTTGGAATTGGACCCTGAAGTGCTGAAACCTAAAAGAAAGGTGAACTGACAACTGACTATCCCTGGAAAGGAAGGAGAACCAGCTTCAAATGATTGAAATCCTTGGCTGGGTTATGAAAATCTGAGATATTTAGTACCTACAGTAGCCTTTAAGAAGTAATTATTAATTCCTTATTTGGGAAAAAAAATCATTAATTATACTTCTACAATTATTCAATGTCTAATACTAATTAGAAATAACCAGGAACATTAGGCTATAAGACCATAAGACCAAGAGAGCAGCAGGCAATAAAAACAATAAATACCTTACAGTTATCAGATACAGAGTTCAAATTATGGTCTAACATGGTCAAGAAAACAAAAAGACAAAGTTAAACATTTCAGGAGAGAAACTGAAATTTTTATTAAAAAGCTAGATTGAAATTATAGAGGAAGAAAAATGCAGTAGCTATAATTAAGAACTTAATATAATGGATTAATTCTAGTGGGAATGGAGCCACTCCCCTGAGAGTGGGTTGTTATTAATATAAAGCCAGGATGCACCTCAGATTTCCTTCTCTTTGCACTTGTCTGCTTCTCCTTTGACTTTCTCTGTCTATTTACGGCACAGCACAAATGTCCTCACCAGAATCCAGGGTCATGACCTTGAACTTCTCAGCCTGCTGAATGTAAGCTAAATAAACCTATTTTCTTTATAAATTACCTAGTCCCAGGTATTCTTTTATAGCAACACAAAATGGACTAAGATAAATGTCTTTCCAACATGTAAGTGAAAGAAAACATATTCAAACAAATAAAAACAGAAAGCATATGTCACCATCAGACACAAATAAAACAAAAGAACATACAGTGTTTTTCAGGCTGATGGCAAATGATATTTGACAGAAGTTTAGAGATGCAGGAAGCACTATTTGAAGGGACATTTGGATTATATTAAGTGCTTAAAGTAAAAATAATGATGTCTTATAGGGTTTAAATATAGAGAAATTTCATTCATAGCATATCAGTTTATGAGTAGGGATAAACAGAGTTAAAGTGTTCTAAAATCTTTGCATTGTGTGATAGAGGTAGAATTAATTTATATTAGTTTTTGGAAGAATGCATGTTGTTATCTGGAGAGCTATTGTCAAAGTGTCGTCTACAAGTCTAAGGGGTCCCCAAGACACTTTCAGTAAGTCCATGACAAAATTATTTTCCCTTTTCCCTGATTAGCATTTGATCTGATATATAGAAGACATAATGGGTAAAACTTCTTGCCTTTTAGCCCAAATCAAGGCAGTGACACTGCCAATACGTACTAGTTTTCCTTGTAATTTTTTTATGCCAGGGGACAGCAAAATTTTTTTCTGTAAAGATTCAGAAAGGAAATATTCTAGGTTTTGCAGGCCAGATGGTCTCTGTCTCAATTACTAAATTCTGTATTTGAAGAGCAAAAACATCTGGAGATAATACATAAATAAGTGGGCATGGCTATGTTTCAATAAAACTTTATTTTAAAAATATAGCTGTGGGTTAGGTTTGGAGGGCCATTGTCTGCTAACCTCTGTTCTATGTCACATATATGCAGTAAAAACAAGTAATACACACACACATACACAGAGATTTACTTAAGAATGCCCTTGCTGCAGCAGTAGAAATTATGGATTTTATTAAATCTTGACCCATAAGCACACATCTTTTTGGTATTCGTTGTGAGATAACAGGAAGTAAATATGAAGCCTTTTGTCTGTCACCTCAAGTGTGATGATTGTCTGCAGCAATGCACTTATGTGACTGTATCAGTTGTGAGTTGAGCTGGGCGTATCGCTTCTTCATGGGACACCATTGCTACTCAAAAGAACAATTAACTGATCAACTGTGGTTATTCAGATTTTGAAATTTGGTAGAATAGCCAATAGGCATGTATTAGAGTTTTAGAAAAAGGAGTTTCTAATAAGGAGTTTTAGAAAAATTTGTCTTTGCTATTAAAACAGATACCCTAATAGTTGCTTTTCTTCCACTAGGCATTGTCCTGGCTGCATGCGATCCCTGGAACTGTGACAATTATCTCTCAAGGCAGAAAGTGGCTTACCTAAGGACTAAGCCAGCATTATCCCAAGTAAGACATTGCTGGTATCCTGAGTTGACAGGATTGCGATAACAAGGGTTATCACTCCACTTTTATCAGGTCATTCATTTACCCGTTTATTTACCATTTATTGAGTGCTAATAAGATGCCAGGTACAGTGGAAGGTGGCAGAGTTCCTCATCGCCTAGAAGTTAAACTGTAATAAGGAAGATGGAGAATAAACTTGTAATGAGATACATGAGGAGAATTCAGGGTACTGTGAAATGTGACCTATTTTGGGGGTGCACTGAATGCTGTTCTGAGACAATGTAAAGTATAAGATAAACCTGAAGGATGAGTAAGAGTTGGCTGGGATAAAGAATAGGGAAGAGTTTCCAGAAAGAAAACTAATGTGCTTGAAGGATGAGTGAACAAGTAACACGTGCTGGGAAGTTAAGGAAGGCCAGCATGCCTGGGGCAAGGAGAACAAGGGCTGGCAGGCTGAATAAGTAACTGTAGAGTATTAGGGGCCAAATTAGGAATTTTGAACTTTATGTAAAAAGATACACAAATGTGTTGAGGTTTTTTCAAGATGGGCGTTGACATGTTCCAATCAGCATTTAACAAAGATTATTCTGGCTGTAACGTGGAGGATGGGTTAGACTGAAACTGAATTAGAATCCAGGACCTCAGTAAAGTGGAACACACTAGTCCGGGAGAGAGATGAAATGCTCGAAGTGGGTCAGTGGCGGTGATGCTGAAACATACGGAAATGTAACGTAGACAGAAGAGTAGTGAAGGGGAGACGTGATTTTTGAAAAGAGGCGTGAAGGATGCCTGTGAGTTGGCTGGGATAAAATGGGCTAATTATTGACAGACTTATTACTTTGGGGGATGAAATAGGGAAGGGAGAATAATGAAACATAGTAGAGCAAGTCCCAGATCAAAACTTTCTTACTTTTTGTCAAATTTCATAATTTATTTGATACTTTTGTACATCCTACATTTTGCCCATCTATGCTTCCATTGTTTCCCAAAGGAAAAATTTTAAAATTTCTGTTGCCAGAAATCTAATAGTGCCTATTAAAATATTTTCATATGCTACATGGTTTACAAACTTGTAACTTTTTATGTGATTAAATTTAATTGGTTAAAATACACAGATATAATTTCATGGTTTCACTACTCCTAGCTATCTATATAAGGAACCAGAATTGATTAAAACAAGAATCATTAAATTAGGAATTCTGACATGCTAAGATAGCCCTTGAATATTTTTAAGAAATTCAAAGGAAATCATATCGAAGCCAGCTATACATTTTTGTGTGTTTATTTCTTTTATTTCTTGAATGGCTTTATTCCAATTGTAAGTTAAAGTATCTATATTTAAATCATTTCTGATTCCTGGACCAATGATTAGAAATCTCTTATTCTATTCATCTTAGGTAAATAATAAAAGATAACACTTGGCTTCTCAGAACCTGAAAACAGTTCATTGTGAGAAGAACAGTCTTTAATTCATATAGCTATTTTACCAACAGAAGACAATTTCTTACTGAAAGTAACTATGTAATTTATGTGTCAATTCTTTTTAACTGGAAGGAATAAAACTCTCTGGTTTCTCTCTGAAGCTTTAACAGTATAAGTCATTTAAGTTATATGTAGTTATTTCATTTAGAAATTTAAATATTTCCCCTGTGTAAATCCAAAAAGCAGATTCAAAAGCAAATCCTACATTACTTCTTGGATAAATTACCTCATTTAAAAATAGTAATTAAATGGAACATTATATTCTCAGATCAAGAAGCTGCTACATATCGTTGTTCCAAAACTTTCAAAATTTTAACATCTAGTATTTTGGAAGTTATAAAATATTTCCTTAATGCAATCTTAAATATATTTTATTAAAGGTTTAAATAAATCAGGGTTAAATAAAAAACTACGATCATCAAAATGGCTACATTTCTCTCTAGAAATAGTTTTTTCATGTAGAGAAAGGTTCCATTACAATCCTGACTTAGAGAAAGATATTTTATTTTAAAACTCCAAAACATAAAGTAATATTCATTAAGTAAACAGAATCATGGGTCAATTCGTTTAAGAAAAACTACATATTTATTTTTTAACCCCTCGAATTAGATTGGGATGTTTCCACCTTTCTTCCTTTTGTCTCTTTTCTCTGCTTAATTCCCCTGGGGGTGATAGAAATTGAATTTACTTCTCGCCATCCTTACCATTATAAGACTCTTTTTATTTTGGGTTTGACCTTACTTTGTGTGTTATCTTGTTATATTATTGCCCTTTGGTGGCCCTGGCATTAATTTCTGCTGCCTGTCCTTGAGAGCCCATCACAATAGCAGTTAGTATGGCAGTATTCACACGTGTCCTCTGGACCAATGCAATTGAAGCATCCCATTTTATCTCTCTGGGATTTTGCTTTCTCTGTGGGTTTGTTGTGAAATTTCTTGCTATCTGATCAATTCCTGGAACTTTTCATGGAACAATTTTTACTTTTTTCACCCATACCTTTACTTCAGAGTTGATCTAAATAACCAAGGTCACCATTACAACAAACAGCACCATAGCCAAAATCTAACCACGTTTTGCCATTTTTTTTTTTTCATGCTACCACTTTGGTTCAAGTCACCATCACCTCTTGCCTGGATTATTGCAGTAGCCTTCTAACTGGCCTCTGTTTTTGTTGCCCTTGGAAACCAACAATCTATGTTCAACAAGACAGCCAAAGTTGTCCCGTGAAACCTAAAACTGATTATGTTATTTCTGTGCTCAAAACCTTCCACAGCTTTCCACGTCACTATGAATAAAGTCCAAACCCTTCAAGTGGCCTACAGGTCTCTTCTTTGACACCTCAAAAATGTTCCCACCCTCAGGCTTTAGCACTTGCTGTCCTGTGTGGCAGAACCACTCTTTCCCCAGGTATCCATACAGCTTCCTTCTTCACGGCTTTCAGATATTTACTCAGAAGTATGTCAGTGACTTTTCTCAGTTGTGCTCTTCAAAACTGCCATCCTCCACCATCTCCACAGTCCCTATGCTCCTCCAATCATTATTCTTTATTTACAGCACTTAGGGAATGCTGTGCATGTAGTTATTTATTTTTATCTGCCCACCTCAAAATCAGCTATTAAGTGGAGGTTATTATGCCTTTTTTTTTAACTGCTCCATCTTTGGTGCCAAGAATAGCAGCTACCACATTATAGGTTCTCAATAATTATTTATTGAATACATGATTCAATATGGACATCAATAAATAGTGAGAATTAATGTAATATCAAAGAAGCACACTTTCATTAAAATGATTGTAATATCAGCTTTTAAATGTAATGTGACAAAGCTCACCTAAATATTCTATTCACTGTCACCAAGGTTTTTTTTCATTGAATAATTGTTTTTCTTTCCTCCCAAATAATTTAGAAAAACAAAGCAAAAATAAAGTCATAAATAACCATAGTAGCCATTACCTTAACACAGAAAAATATTTCTTAGCATCCCTCTTCTCTGCATTCAATGCTTATAAACACAGGAGATATTCCATTTCAAAATAATTTTCACAATTTGAGGATATAATCAACTCACATAGATCAGTCAGCCTTATGTCTAACAACCTACTGCCAAAAAGCATAGAAAGAATATTTCTAAAGCTTGTAAGTAGATTAAGGAAGAAGATGCTGACCTTGTTCATCTTTAATCAAATCTCCTCTCCACTTTCCATTCATTTTTATGGGCATTAACTGTTTTTACTTCTTGATTTATTTTGCAAGTTCATTTTTTTCTCTTCTATGAGTTTTCTCTTGTATAGAATAGACAATGTTTTCTGAAAATTCATTATGTATTTTATAACAACTTATTCACCTCCCTCTGTTGTGTTATTTTAACTTCAACAGTAACTGAAAGATTTTCAGCTTGAGGCATCAGCATTAAAATAAAAAATTGAGTATATTCTAAGGCAGAAATTGCCTGGATGCCACATGAATCACTTCTAAATTTCTTTGTAAATGTTACCTTAACTTTTACCTATCATTTGAACACCTAATAATTTAAGATCATTTACATTTCAGAAAAATAGATGCTAGAGAAGTGAGCCACTATTTTTTATCATAATTAGTAAACATCTGTTGCCCACTCTCATGGTATCATCCTCTGCATATTATGAAGGTTGCATTCCAGGAACCCACCTTCCTTTCAAAGAGAATGCCAATAAAAAAGTGCCTATTCTTCACGACTGACAAAGTGAATACTCATTAGGTCTTGTTGAAAGACAAATCTTACTAAAAGAGAAAACTGAATTTTCAAATCTCTTTTCAAATATTGGTCTTGAATGTAAATTATAATTTTTTTTAAAGAATGGACAGAGAAAACGAAACCTAAAGACACTAAAAAGCAAAACCTTTAACAATCAAATAGAACTAAGAAATGATGACAATACCTTGGTCAAGCAAGAGTGAAACTCTTAGAAATGATGTGCCTCAATGTAAATGAATTGTTCCAGATTGGAGGGAAAAGGGCTAAACTGTATCAAGCAAATGGCTCACTAAATCCTCCTTTGGTATTGTTTGCTCAGGGTAAAAGGTCTACTAAATAGGCAATAGGGTTTTTTTTTTTTATGACACATTTCTAAATACATCTTCCTTTCTTCCTTCCTTCTTTATTTCTTCTGTCCCTTCCTCTCACCTTCCTTTCTGCCTTTTGCTCCCTTCTTCTTTTAGGAAAAAAAACCAAAAAAAAAAAAAAAAAAATGTATTGCCACTAGGGACCAGGCAATGTTCTAGGTGCTAGGGATAAAAAACCGATTAACGGGATAAAACTGAGAGCAACTTGAAGATAATTCATCTAATTCCCCCTTAACAGTTGGTGATTTGGAGCTTCTTAAATGTCTAAGGTCACTTTTTGAATTAAATGCTGAAAATGTGGCAATAGAAACTAGGACTTCTGGTGCCTGGTCCAATTCATTGTCTTCTAAACCATGCTGACTTTCAGTAAGATGTTCCATTGTTTTTAAAAAAATACTTGAATGCGGTAATTTGTGATTGCTTTTAAAATTGCATGACCTTTGTCATGAAATATTGAGCTATTTTGTATTGAAGGTAACTTTATGTTATTCTTTGCTGAATATTACAAATAAGAGGATCCTTATTTTCAAATCTTTTTTAAAGTCAGAGCAATGACTAGATATGGAAAAGTAAACAGGCTGAATCAACCCTTGACAATATATATAATAACTTGCATAACAATATATATGTATATGTATATCCCGAATATTTCTCCTTTAATCCTTGAAACATTATGGGGTAAGTATTGCTAAGTCAGATTTATGAATAAGGAAACTGAGGCTTAGAGAGATTAACAACTCATCAAAGTTCACCTTTTTAAAGAATGATGAAACCAGTGTCCAAATTCAAATTGACAAGACTCTAAAGCTTTTTCTCCCCTACTACATTACATTATCTCAAGTCTCTGCTATGGGAATGACAATGTCTCATGGAATATCAAACAAATATTCCTGAGAAAAGAGAACAAAGCTTTTAACCAAATGGCCAAATGTAAGTTTAAAGTAAAGACAAGATTTTAAAGTTTTAACCTGAACTACACAATTAAAAACTCAGACTTGCTTTGATATTCAAAGATGAGGTTCTAAATCTAAGACATTTACTATTTAACCTTTTCTGTTTTTCCTGCTTAACATGAAAGACATTATTTAGTTTCAGAAATAGAAAATAGAAGAGCTTCCCTTTCTAGACAGGGTCCCATATACATCAGCGGTATTTCATATTTATGAGAAACAGAAGATTTTAACTGATACATTCAAGAGAAGTCTTTTCTAAATTCAATGTATCTATTCGTTACTTACTCAAGCCTCTAATTCCACCAGTAGGTTTAGAGGGGTAGACATTTGCTTGAAAGGAAGGATTGAATCTTAATGAGACACTAAATAATGAATGTGATGACACTGGTATCTGGTTGCCAGGACTTCAAAGCTCAAGACACAGACTGACATAAAGTTAAGTGACAGGCCCACGGCAGTAGATGGAAAGGATGAGTACCAGTAAGTGTACCGTAGTATTTGCTTACGAAACAGGTGCATGGATCCTGCATGGAGGAAAGTTTATTTGCTTAACAGTATTTTCACTATTTAATAAAGAATAAAGTCAATCATTGTTATTTCCATTACAAAAGAATATTTTTACACTTAAAAATAGATATCTTCTTTAAGATTTTAAGTATTGTTTTACCAAATACATACTTGCTAGAGGAAGTGCAGGTTAGAAAAAACATAAGGATCAAAGGTCAAGTATAAAAGATAATTGAAGATGATTCAGAGAAAAAGATAAATCATTTTTGAAATAATAATGCAAATATGGGAAGTTCAAATTAATGATCATTTGAAATGTGCTTAAAATGAATTGTTGTAATGGTCTGTAATTCATCTTCAAAATAATTTTAGATTACTGAATGAATTATGGTTGCTTAAAAGTTTTTTTTTAATCTTCCTCTTTTTGGTTAACTAATAGATTAATTTGGAACACACAGAATGTTTCAAAGAGTTTGTGCTTAAAATATGATACAGGATGATGTATATACACTTTTTGAAGAATACGTGGCCTTCAATGTGGTTTGATTTAGGAGGGCAGGGAATGATCTCTTGACTTATGCAAATGTTTCCTATTAGCTCTGTATGATGGAAAAATTTAACTTGAACTTAAATATTTGTATATAGACAATAATGTTCACAATGTAAGTACTGATTGGAAAAGTGACCCAATAGTTAGGTAAGCATATAAATTATTGTTAAAAACTCCTTTACAGGAAG
Source organism: Indri indri (assembly GCA_004363605.1). Lineage (NCBI taxonomy): Eukaryota > Metazoa > Chordata > Mammalia > Primates > Indriidae > Indri > Indri indri. The sequence goes on along the minus strand of RJWJ010015292.1, from coordinate 10,044 downwards.
ATTTTGATCTGGGAAAACAGGGAGTTCAGATGAAATATTTATTGAATGCCTGACATGCTACTGAAGTTGAGGATATGGAGTTATGTATAATTACTCCATATATGCTAAATAATATGGCGTAAGTCTTGCCATGTTAAAGAAGAATAGTCAGTGCTAGGACAAAGGAATTCAGAGAACCAGAGGACCCTATGGCAAAGGGATTTGATGTAATCTATAGAGTGGAGAAGGCCACATTACCAGGTAAAGAAAAAGTAGAGTTAGTCAGACAGAAAGTGAAGGAAAGGACAATCCAGTCAGGAATTGCATGTTTACTAACTTAATAATAATAATTTTCAGCTTGAAATTATATGAATACATATGGTATATAAATTACTGTTTTCTATATATACTTTCCTATAAAATATTCCATACATAAGACAATTTTCTGAGAAGGAAAATGTTACTTTCTATATCCAAGACCATACATATGTATTATGTGTATTTGTACTGACACATACACAGAGACACTCATATCACACACACATTCTATTGCACATACATATATATTCATATTTTATATATCCACCTATCTAGATTATATAATTTAAAATATTTACCCCATTGTGCTGCTGCATTAAATGACCTTTATTTTAAACACTGGGTTCTATGTGTGGCATACAGTAGTTCACTGCTCAGTTCCTGCTAATTATTTCTGAGTATAATGCCTCACACATATTTATGAGCAAGGTCTCTCCCCACCTGCAGGGTGATGGTTGCTGGGTGTGTTTCCCCTCTTATGTTCTTGCTGTCTCCATCTGTGGACCTTATGCCCTCTGAGAATGGCAAATGCTTCATTTTCTCATGAGAGGCACCACTGCTGCCAGACCCTGACACCAGCCATGGGCGGCATTCTCAGGAGCTGCCCTTGCATGGAAGATCTGAAGGCTTCCAGCAGAAATGGGGTTAATAATACTTTCCCCCTTTTCATATTTCTGATGTTTTTCTTTGCTGCCTTACACAGTTTAATAGCTACTTAAATTTTTACTTACAGACAGGAATAGTTGAGGAAATGGTCCAGGAGCACAATCTGGGTAACGGACCCCACAATATATTTTCAGAATCACCTTTACCATCAAAAAATGAGGGCTTTAACTTGAGACCAAACTTCTTCTACAAGTTTGTGCCTATAAGATAGTTTAGTTTTCAAAGAAAAATAGATTTCTGACAACAATACTTCTCAGTTCTCCAGGCAGACTTGCTCAGGCAAGTTGGAAACATAGCAGTATATATACCTTAGATTTCCCTTGGAGTTCTTATAATTTATAATTGAGTTATATTACTTCCTAATAATGCACTTTTTTGGTGGAGATAGCTGTAGAAAAATGTTTCAATTTTGTTAACTCACAAACTTTTCTAGGCAAAATGTCATTTCCATCAGTTTATAGTCAAGGTTAATGTATATTGTTAACCCAATCCAGTTCAAAACTTTGTCACATATGTTCACACTATATCATTTGAATTTGACTCCTTTCCTAAGAGGTCATTTTGATGACTTTCCATGTTTTGGTAGAGAGCTAATAGCACATAATGTTCAGTGTATAGGCTTTAGAATTCAGACAATTTGGTAAAACGCTCATCCTAACACATGCTTGATCTTGTGAAAACTACTTAATTTTTCCAAGCCTCAGTTATTAAAAAAGGACAATAATAGTATTTACCTCAGAATGTTGTTATAAATTTTAAATGAAATATAGTTGGGAAAAATGCTTAGTGTAATGATGCCAATATAATAAGCTCTCAGGAAGCAATAGTTGTTACTATTAATATATAGTGTGTCCTTAAGGTTTTTTTCTTCTGAATCAATTTAACAAAAGGGCATCAAGATCAACTTGTTCCTTAAGGCAAAATGCCAAAGTCATGGTGTGGATAAAACAACCTTCCTTGAACCTAGTGTGCTCCAACTTAATCTTTAAAAGTCTTATGGCAGACTTCCCACCAGCAGACATACTGTCTGCCTCTATAATAAAAAGTCATAAAAGAAAAGAATAAATAAGAATGATGATAAGAAAGGCTATTTTTATTGTCTGATAAGAAACAGCCATTTGGTGTCCTATGGCCATTTGAAAGAACGTTATATCTGAATGTTAAATTCCAAACTATATTTAGTCATTAAATTTAGAATTTGTGAAAAATAAAGATTTCAATTGATTTAGATATCTAATTTTCTGTTTATCTGGTTCTGTGTAGCTAACCTGCAGGTTAGTGAGCTCAGAATTTGATGCTTTCACCAGGGAAAAAAACCTAACTAATAAAAGACTTATCTAAAACTGAATTTTCCTAGATTGGGAGATCACAGAAAGAAGGGGCAAAGAGTGTCAAAATGCTAAATAAAGGCCATTCAACTAGGATCATCAAATATTTATTGAGCCCTACTATTTGTAAAGCTCTGAGCTTTGAGATATGGGGCGATCCAACTCCCTGACTTCAAGGAGCATATGATTATGGAGAAGAGTTAAATAGATCTTACTTCTACAGGCAGAGGTTCCGAGAGTAGCATGAAGGAATTCCGCAGGAATAGTGAGTATTTGGAGCATCCAGCAAATTAGGACTGCACCCTTAAGTACAGTCCAGGCATGTAGTTAAGAAATGATTGGGATATAGATTGAGGTCAGACTGCGGAAGGCTATGTTGATGATTTTTTATTTAAATATTAAACCATTTTTAAAAAACTCTGCTTTCAATGTAAGCATCTAGGGTAGCTCATGGAGGAACAGCACCCCTTCCCAGAAAAACTAGGAAAGCCAAATAAAATACAGAAATTATCTATTTGAAGGAACTGCAGAATTATATAAGTAATGAAAAACAGAAAGGCTAAGATGACAAAGAGGAAGTAACCCTAGAGAGGTGAGCTGGCCTTTGCCAGCATGGGCAGGAAACTGAGAATCCAGATTACCTCTTCTTGGGAAGAATCCCTGTGTGTGGGTTGTGGGGGAAGCAGAGACTTGGGAGACTGCAAGCACATGGTCAGTTTTCCCCTCAGGAATTTTTCCAAATACTAGAGATGCATGGAGTGGAAGATTAAAAATCTGAACTGAAAGCCTCTGGAAAGTGAAGCAGAACTTTTGGAATTCTGACAAAACAAAAATTAGAATGTGGGAACTACTAGAGGATGAGATCTCAGATTATATTATGTTCTTGGTTAAAAATGCGAGAGGGTCATGGTTAAAGCAGGGATAGAGCATTACAGGGCTTCAACCCAGCATAGTCCCTACTTATACTAAGGTGATTAGCCATCCCTTTATAGTCAGCCCTCTGTATCTGTGGGTTCTGCATTCAGGGATTCAACCAATAGCACAATAAAGATATTCAGAAAAAGAATTCCACAAAGTTACAAAAAGCAAAACTTAAGTTTGTCCTGTGCAGAGTACTACATTGAATCCATGCAAATGAAATAACATGTAGACATTGAATTAGCTATTATAATTAATCTTAAGATGATTTAAAGTATATGAGAGGATGTGCATAGGTTAGATGCAAATACTACACCATTTTATATACGAGACTTAAGCACCATGGATTCTGGTATCTGTGGAGATACTGGAATAAATCACCCTTGCCTCTGAGGGACAACTATATCTGCCGAATAGAAGGAATGGCAAATCCTGTGTAATAGAAGAGAAGGCTCTCTAGAGCAAGGCTTGGCAAGTATGGTCTCTGAGCCAATTATGCCATGACCTATTTTTATACAATCCACAAGCCAAAAAAATTATTTTTACGTTTGTAAAACATAGTTTAAAAGAAAGAAGGAAAGAAAACAAAGAAAAATATGAGAAAGGATCTATGTGGTCTACAAAACCTAAGATATTTACTATCTGGTGAATTCATAGAAAAAAGGTTTTCTGATCCCTGTTCTAAAGCTTCTACAATTATTTGTGTGCACTGTCATTCAGGTAAAAATATGAAACAAAACAAAACTTATTCTTTTGAAAAAAAGGCTGCATGTTTGAAAGCCAACAATAAAACAAACAATTGCAACAGATACACATGTGACTCAGATATTGGTGAGGAGAATTTTAAAATCACTATGATAATATGATCAATAATTAGAGAGAAAAATGGAAACATACAAGGGGAGATGAAGATTTTTACCAGAAAAAGGAATCTAATGGAAATTCTACAGATGAACATCTCTATTAAGAAATTTTCAGGTAATTTAAACAACATATTAAGGCATGATCAGTAAAGTGTAATACAAGACATTAGAAAAAATGCAAATTCAACTGTAAAGAAAACAATGAAAACTGTAGAAAAGTGTTTTAGATGTGTAGAACTAAAAGGACTACTATAACTTAAATTGGAGTCCCAGAGAAAGTAGAGAAATAGAATGGACAACAACAAGCCTCAAGAAATATTAGCTGAGCTTTCCAAAAGTTATGAAAGGAGGAAAGCTCTGGAGAGAGCACAAAGAGAGAGTTCTAGAGGTGTACGGAAAAATTTTTCAAGTTTTTGGCTGAGTTATAATCTGCACATGAATAAAGAAAACTACAATTTATAAAAGGCCTGAGAAAGAAACCCTAAAAAGGAGTAGGAAAAACAATTCACAACTATAGAAAAAGCTACTACAAATGTTAGTTTCAAAGCATATATAGGCATATATCAGTTTATTGTACTTCACTTTATTGCACTTTACTGATACTGCATTTTTCAAAATTGAAGTTTTGAGTCAACTCTGTTGAGCAAGTATCAGTGCCATTTTTCCAATAGCATGTGCTCACTTTGTATCTCTGTTTCAGCTTTTTTTTTTAGCAATAATATTTTTAAATTAAGGTTTGTTCATTTTTTTAGACATAATGCTATTGCACACTTAACAGACTACAGTATAATGTAAACATAACTTTTATATGCACTGCGAAATGAATAAATTTATGCGACTTGCTTTATTATAATATTTGCTTTTTTGCAGTGGTCTGGAATTGAACACTTAACATCTTTGAGGTATGCCTACATAATAAATAAATCTATGTCTTTAAGATAGTAGAGAAAATCATGAGCGTAAGAGAGAAATTAAAGAAAAATGGAAAATTCTAGAGATAAAAAATACAACATATGAAATGAAAAGTACATTGGTTGGGTTTAACAGAAAATTAAACATTGCATAGTAAAATATTAGTGAACTTGAAAACACAGCAATAGAAAATATTGAAAATAAATTATGAAGAGGATAAAAAAGACAAAAAATAAACATGCCATCAGAGAACTGGGTACTATGGAGTAATCAAAGATATACGTAATTGAAGTCTCAGAAAATGAACAAGAAGGGAGTCGGAATCCATATTTGAAGAAACAATGGCTAAAAAATGTCCAAATTTATAAAAACAAAAAATTCCTTGATTCAAGAAGCTTAATAATCTTTGACAGAATAAGTATAATTAAACTACGCCAAGGTATATTTTACTCAAACTGCTGAAAACCAGCAATAAAGGAAAAAAAGTCAGAGAACAAAGGTAAATACCACAGATTTCTCATCAAAAATAATGCATATGGCTGGCTTATTTCACTTAGCATAATGTCCTCCAGATCCATCCATGTCATCATATATGTCAGGATTACCTTCTTTTTAACTGCTAAATAAAATCCTGGTAAATACCACATTTTCTTTATCTATCTATCTATCTATCTATCTATCTATCTATCTATCTATATATATATATCAATGGGCATTTAGGTGGTGTTCATATCTTGGCTATTGTGAATAATGATGCAATAAACATGGGAATGCAGGTATCTGTTTGATTTCCTGATTTCAATTCTTTTGGGTATATACCCAGATATGGTATTGCTGGTTGATATGGTAATTCCACATTTACTTTCTTGAGGAACCACTATACTCTTTTCCACAGTGGCTGCATGATTTTACATTCCTACCAACAGTGTACAAGAGTTTCAGTTTCTCTACATTCTTGCCAACATTGATTTTTTTTGTTGTTGTTAATAGTCTAATAGATATTAAGTGATATTTCATTGTGGTTTTGATTTGCATTTTCCTGATTATTATTGATTTTGAGCACCTTTTTATATAACTGTTGGCTATTTGTATGTTTTCTGTTGAGAAATATCTGTGATCTCACTTACATGAGTCATCTAAAATAATCAAACTCATAGTAACCATGTAGTAAGAACGCTTAACATGAGATCTACACTGTTAACAAAAATCTTTAAATGCTGTACAACATAGTGCCTATTACTAGGGATAAAGTGGGACACTACATAATGAAAATATCTCAGTTTATCAAAAGACATAACAATCTTAAATCTGAGTATACTTGATTACAGATCTTCAAATACATGAAGGGACAACTGATGGAACTGAAAGGAGAAATAAATTATATCTCCCTCATCCCCACAATGCTGCAATTATAGTTGGGGATTTCAACCCTTCTCTCTCAGTAATTGAGAGAATAAGTACAAAGAAAATCAATAGTGATCCAAGACTTAGATAACAATATTAACCCACTTGACCAAATTGACATTTATGGTGCACTCCTTCCCAAACCAGAAGAGTATACATTCTTTTCAAATGTGCACAAAACTTTCTGCAAAATAGACTGTACTACGGGTCATAAAATACATCTTAATAAATATAAAACTAATGAAGTTATGCAAAATATAGTTTCTGAACACAATAAAATTAAACTCAAAATCAGTAACAAAAAGATTTTTGGAAAATACTCAAATATTTAGCAGTCAAACAACAACTTCTAGATAAAGAAGAAAAGAAAAATTAGAAAATATTTTTAAGACTAAAAATAAGAAATATTTTAAAGATGCAGCTAAAGCAGTTCTTGAAAGGAAATTCAGAGCAATACATGCTTGTATTAGAGAATAATAATGGCCTCAAATCAATGTCACAGTTGTCTACCTACAAACTAGAAAAAAGAAGATAAAATTAAACTCAAAATAAGAAAAATGAGAAATAACACAGTTAACAAAAATCAATCAAATGAAAAACCGAAAACCAATAGAGAAAATCAATAAATCCAAACACTGGTTCTTCAAAAAGATCAATAAAGTTGATAAAATTCTCGCCAAACTGATAAAAAAAAAAAAAAGAGAAAAGACCAATTTTGAATATCACAATGAAAGAGGAATATCACTCCCTTAGCCCTTGAAAGCATCGTACGGGAATTTTATGAACAACCCGTGCCCATAAATTCAAGTTAGATGAAACGCACAGATTCCATGAATATCACCAACTACCAAATACTGTAGTATAATGGCCCTCATGAACAGAGCAAACAAACAGCAAAAAAAATCTTAACGAAATTTTAGCAAATCATTCTTAGAAAAATATAAAAAGAATAATACATCATGACTGAAATTAATCACAGGATGATAAGTTCATTTAACACAGTGGTATGCTGGTAAATGTTTAACAACTGGCTCCAGAAGGTTGCAGGGAAGAAAAACTAATATGCAACATTTGTCAATTTTCCTGGTATGAGTATTTCCATTGTGGCTGAACTCTTTCCAGCTATTACTGCTCAGGTTACTGAATGCAGAGTTGGAAAAAGATGCACACAGTCAACATACCACTGGTTTAACATTTAAAAATCAACTCAAGTAATCCATTTCATTACCAGACTATAAAAGGAGAAAATATGATCCTCTCAATAGATACGGAAAAGTCATATGAACATATTCAATACATGTTTATGAAAAAAACTGAGTGTATTAGCTTTGCAGGACTGCCATAACAAACATCTATAAACTTGGATAGATTAAAACAATAGAAATTTATTATTTCATGTTTTGGAGACTAGAAATACAAAATTGAGTTGTTATCAGGACCATGCTTTCTATGGAAACTCTAAGGGAAACTCTTCCTTGCCTTTCTCTAACTTTTGATGGTTGTTGGCAATGTTTGGCATTACTTGGCTTTTAAGTGTGTAACTCCAATTTCTGCATCCATCTTCAAATGGACTTCTCTGTGTTTGTCTGTGTGTCTCCTCTCTTCTTATAAAGACACCAGCAATACTGGATTAAGGTACACCCCAATATAGTATGACCTCATTTTAATTTGATTACGATTATTTCCAAATAAGGTCATATCCACAGATAGTGGGGATGAGAATTTAAACATATCTTTTTGGGGGACAAATTCAATCCACAACATTAAGCAAACTAGGGCAAATGGCATTGATACAAAATTTACCACTAATGGTAAAAGACCAAATGCTTTCGTTTTAAGATCAGAAAAAAAAGCAAAGATTTCTGATCCCACCACTTTTATTCAACATTTTACTGGAGATCTAAGTTTGGACGTTAAAGCAAAACAAACAAATAAAAGAAATGCAGATTGGAAAAAAACAGAATATAATTGTGTGGATTCACAGATAACATGATTGTTCATGTAGAAACTTCTAAGTAATCTATAAGAAAGCTACTAGAGCTAATTTGTGAGTTTAGTATGATCACAAGATACAAGATTAGTATTAAAAAGTCAATTGTGCTTTTATATACTTGCAATTAACAATTGGAAATAGAAATAAACCATTCCATTTTTAATTATATATTAACAATATTTGTTCAATAACATATGCTTAAAAACTACAAAATATTGCTGTGATAAATGAAAGAACTCAATAGAGATACATTAACATAGATCAACAGGTTTGATATAGTTTAGATGTAAATTCTCAAAGTGACCTAAAAATTTAATGCAATCTCATGAAAACCCTTTCAAGTTTTCTGTAGAAATTGAAAAGCTAATTCTAAAATGTATATGAAAATGGGAAGAATCCAGATAGCCAAGGAAAAATTGAAAAAAGCAGAATAAGTAAATTTTGAAAAAATGCTCAACATCATTAATCATCAGGGAAATGGAAATTGAAACCACAATGAGATATCACCTTACCCCTGTTATTAAAAGGTCCATAAATGATAGATGCTGACATGAATGCAGAGAGAAAGGAATGCTTACACACTGTGGGTGGGAATGCAAGTTAGTACAACCTGTGTGGAAATCAGTATGGAGATTCCTCAAAGAACTAAAAGTAGACCTACCATTCAACCCAGCAATCCACTACTGGGTATCCACCCAAAGGAAAAGAAGTGATTTTATCAAAAAGACACCTACATTCAAGCGTTTATTGCAGCACAATTCACAATTGCAAAGGTGTGGAATCAACCCAAGTGCCCATCACTTCATGAACAGATTAACAAAATGTGGTATATATATACATATACACATACACCATGGGGTACTACTCAGTCATAAAAAATGAATTAATGTCTTTTGCAGCAATTTGATTAGAATTGGAGACCATTATCCTAAGTATCTCAAGAATGAAAAAACAAACACCAGATGCACTCTCTAACAATTTGGAACTACTTGATGGTCACACATGGGCACAGAAAGAAATAACAATCTTTTGAAATCAAGAAGGGGTAGGTGGGAGGAGGGGAGGGGTAAAAACCTATCTAACCGGTACAATGAACATTATTCGGGTGATAGGCACAAAGCATTGTAAAAGCTATCCATGTAACAAGAACATTTGTATCCCCTTAATATTTTGAAATAAAAAAATAAAATAAATTTTGAAAAAGAAGGACTTATCTGATTTCAAGAATTACTATAACTCTTCAGTATTTAAGACAGTATTATATTACCATGAAGATAAACATAGATCAATGAAACAATAGATTCCAGCAAGAGACCCATACATGTATGAATAGTAGATTTTTGGAAATGGTCCAAGAAAATTAGTTGGGGAATTCCAATAAATGATACCGAACCAATTGGATATTTAGATTCAAAAGAATGAACCTCAGTGCTTACTTCAAACTGTGTATACAAAAAGTATCTTGATCAAATGGTAATTCTACTTGTATCTCTTTAAGGTATCTCCATATTGCTTTCCACAGAGGTTGCACTAGTTTGCAGTCCCACCAGCAGTGTATGAGTGTTCCTATCTCTCCACATCCACGCCAACATTTATTGTTTTGGGACTTTTTGATAAAGGCCAGTCTCACTGGAGATAAGTGATATCTCATTGTGGTTTTGAT
>RJWJ010015291.1:0-36437 GCA_004363605.1 Indri indri | reverse complement strand
GGCCTCCCTGAAAAGAGCAACCCACCCTAGCGGCTCCGCTGGGATCACTTCTGCCTACGAATAAGGAAGTGCTTCCAGGAACACGCATCAGCCCATGCAGCATGGGGCAGGGAAGGTGCCATGACTGTCCAGAAAGAGCGGCGGGAAGCCCCACTGTCGGGTGGACGTGGTTATAGAAGGGCAGTGTAATCAAAGGCAGGAGTGCTGTGAGTGGCAGGTAACCCTGTTTGGCTTGAGGCTTGAGGAAGTAGGAGCTGAGGTTGGAAATCTAAACCCACGTCAGGTCAGAGATTTCTGTGTCCTTCTCTTATTTGTGACTTCTGGTGAAGAGGACTGAGTTTATCGCACCCTGCAGTTCACGACACAGTATCTTCATGGTCCCTGCAAATTCCCTCTTGTGACGCACTTATTTATTTATTCTCATTTCCCTGTCTACAGGCAACATATTCTAATACACTTGCCAGGCACCTTTTCGTTTTCACATGCTCTTATATAAGAGGTGCTGGTGTTTAGTTCTTAGGATGCATGTTGCTTTAATGTATGTAGGTGATTTGGGGTTTTATGTATCTTTTCTTTTTGAGACAGAGTCTCGCTCTGTTGCCCTGGCTAGAGTGCAGTGGCATTGTCACAGCTAACCAAAGCCTCCAACTCCTGGGCTTAAGAGATCCTCCTGCATCAGCCTCCCCCTACCAGTCACCCACCCAGCAGCTGCGACTACACGTGTTCGCCACCACACACACCTGGCCAATTTTTTTATTTTTTGTAGAGATGGAGTCTTGTTATGCTGCTCAGGCTGGTCTCAGATTCCTGGGCTCAAACGATCCTCCCACCTTGGCCTCCCAAAGTGCTGAGATTACAGGTGTGAGCCACCATGTCCACTGGGTTTTCTATATCTTATTCTGCTCCTGACATTTTTATTTGTCACTATAGTTTAAAGATCCATTCAAACTGCGAAGTGTACATCCGGACAATGACTTGTAAATGCCGCATGGGACAGCAGGAAGTACACACACTACAGTGTGCCTGTCTATTCCCCAGGGATGGACATCCTTGTTGTCCACAAGCGGTTCCTTAACAAAGGAGCGCCATGGTGAGCGCTGCCTTGCAGGCAAACTGGTGGCCTCACAAGGCTGACACGCGCTTATCAGTCGATGAGAAATCTGTGAGCTCAGTGTGGATGTGTCCAGCTAGAGCCGAGTGGCTGTGACTTCAGATACTTGACTGACCTGCAAGCTGCTTCCAGGCCTCATTCTTGGTAACCACGCCATTTGACAACCCATGGAACAAATAGTAGGTCTCAGTCCTATCTTCAAAAGGACAATGTGTTTTTTATGCATAATAGGAAGTTCGGGAAGTGAGTCTGGGATATTTGTTTCGTCAAAGGTTGGGCTGTGAGTAAACATGGTCTTTGGTTTGATTCAGGGACAGGGCTGGGAGAGGGGCAGCGCACCCACAGCAACCTAGAGGGAATGAATGGAAACTGGAAAAGAGTGTGCGTGCGCGTGCGCGTGTGCCAGTGTGTGCGAGAAGGTGACTGGGCCCAAACGGAGGGACATGGAGGGACAAGGTGTGGTTATGAGGCCGTCTTCTTTCCCTCTTTTGTCCATACAACCTTACCGTGACTCGGAGCTAGTCTGTTGCTGGGTCCCCGTTAAAGCTCCTGATTGAAGAGCATGCGGAGTGAGCTGTCATTCTTAATTTAGTGCGGTTGGCTCCTGTAGGTACTTCTTGTACTTCAGGAGAATTTGTTTTCAATTAGGAAAACAATCTCTGTCATAACGAGTCCGGTAGCTCTATGTAAAGGGACCCGGGCAGCCAGGGATGCTGTTCTGCTTCTTGACAGGCCCCTGCAGGCTGGCTAGGGTGGCTCAGACTCCAGGCGGGCCCAGGCGAGGAGGTGGCAGGCAGGAGCGGGGAACGGACGTGAAGCAGTGCCGGATTCCGGGCCTTTCCTCTCCAGCTCTGGGCTCCACAGCCGATGTCTCCAAGGCAGCTTGCAGACTGGATCCGGGAGTCCGAACATCCCCTATATTAATTCTTCCCATGTGTGCCACATTGCTCAGACAGCCCTGTCGGCAGAAGGAGACTGGTTCCACACCTTCCTTGATGCAGAGTGCAGCGAACGCCGCAGTGAGATCGGCACTACGGAGGCCTGCAGCCCGGGGCTGGCAGTTCTCAGAGGGTGGGCCCAGGCTGGACCACAGCATCTAGTACAATACCTGGCATATACCAAAGAAATATAACTGCAACACAAATTTGATGAATAACCGAAATTAAATGATGGGGACCAGAGAAAGCATCTGACTTATCTACAGGGAGAAAGAAATTAAGAGAGAAGAGATTCTCTCAAGTTTATTATTGGAAGCTCCTGGCAAATTATAGGATATGATGCTTTGACAGGGCATCTGTAAGTTATGGGTAGCTTTTTTTTTTTTTTGCCACACTGACCACATTTCAAAATTATGGGTAGCTTTGACTGCTAGAATGTTCTTCTTGAGAAGCAAGCAAACACTGCTTGATGGAATACCCACTGGATGTCCAGCTCTGCTTGAGGCCTCATGGCTACAGAACTAATATCTTTGGGCATCTGCTCTGAGCCAGGCGTTGTTTTAGCTGCTCTACTTACATTATCTTATTTAATTTTCATTACAGACTGGTGAAGTAATCTCCATTAAGCAGAAAAGGAATCTAAAGTCCAGAGAAGCAAATTACTTTACCCAAAGTAAACAGGATCACTTCCAGCCAGGGACCCTGCTGAGAGGGAGGCCACCTTGCATTTATTTGGCAGAGAATGAGAGGTACCCTTCCAACTTTGAGCCCTTCATTTTTAAATCAATCCTACCCTTTAAGGGAGATTTAAATTTTATTCTTGGTGACTTTTCTGAAGGTCCTGACTATGTTTAAATTTTTTATAATTGGAAAATAAGTTAATGGATCATAAAAATAAAATGGAATTTTAAACAGAAGGCACTTACTATTATATTTGGGTACTGATGCGGATTTCATGTTAACATAAATAATAGCAGCCCTTTAAAGTAAATCAAATCCATTGACAGATGGCAAGAGTGAGAGAGAGACTATGCAATGGCGTACATAGTTACCATATTTAGGCTTTGAAGGGCTCGAGGGTATACTTTAATTTTTAAAATTACCTTGGAAATAAATAAAAATTAGAAACAAACAAGCTACACCCACCATATCCTTGCAGGCACCTTCAGGAGATGAGAAAGGCAACAAACTCTGCTAGGTCTTCCTCGGCTGCTCCTGGCTTCCTTCTACCCTCCTTGGGGCTGCCTGCTGGGCCCTACACCTTCTGGTCCCCTCTATTCTCTCCATTGCTCAAGATTTTTCACCTAACTGTCCTATTTGTCCCTCTGGCATGACCAGCCTATTCCTTTCCTGCCTCAGGGCCTTTGCACTTGCTGAAACCCCTTCTTGGGACTCTATTTCTCCAGATCTTTACATGGCTGGCTCCCTGCCATCATTAAGGTCCCACCGCTAGCATCACCTTCTCGGGGAAGCCTTCCCTGACAAGCCTAGCTAAAGGGGCCCCTCTCTTCCTTCCTGCCCTCACCATTCTGGCCAATCTCTATCCCATGACTCTGTTCTGTCTTCTTTATAACACTTGCCATGTGTCAAATTATCTTATTCATATAGTTGTTTAGATGATTATTGACATCTTTCCCTTTGGACCACATGCTTGAAGAAAGTGGAGACTTTGCCTCGTTCAGCGCTGTTTCCCCAGCGCCTGCACTGTGCTGTGCGTAAGGTGCGTGGTAAGGGAGCATGTGTCAAATACATCAACGAATGAATGAATGAATAAGTGAATGAGCCAGCTAAACTGCAGGCAGAACAGTAGAAAAGAGTCTGGACTAGGGAATGAAGAGACTTAGCACAAAGTCCTCACTCCCTACATGGGAGCCACAGATTCTGCAAGAGTCCCTTAACCTTTGTGAGCCTCAGCTTCCTCATCAGAAAAATGGGGAGAACAGCACCTTTCCTCTGTGCCCCACCAGGCTGTGAGTGCGGAATGAATGTGTGAGCCCTGCCCACTGTTAATGGCTTCTGTTGTGCTCAGTGGAGACTCACCTCTCCAGGCAGAATGTAGAGGAACTGCAAAGTTTGGCTGCCTTGTGTGTTTTGTTCTTTTTTTTTTTTTTTTTTTTAATCAAGCAACCGCTGAGTGTTTCCTGAGCAGTATTAGATGCCCAGAACTCCTGGGGACTGGGGTCTGCATAGGAGGCAGGGGCCTGGCCCCTGATTTAATTGGGGAGTAATTAGCGAGCAATGCCAGCTGGCCCTTTATTAGTCATGGGTCTAATGAGCTGAAATGAAGCAAGGCTGAAAAAACCCCATTAACTATAGCCATATTTACACTTCTGTTGTCAGCAACACCATTTGTTGGTTTAAAACAATCTGCCTTTAATTTTTTATAGTCATTATTTCTGTCTAGGAGAGATAAAGAACCTGAATTTCATAAGTATGCATGCAATGATTACAGTGGACGGGGACCCACGCTTGGTGGATATTTTTCAGAACCAGTTATTCTCAGCATGGTAGAATTTTTACTACTTCTAAGAAAGAAGCAGGTCTCACACTAGAGCAATAAAGAAGGGCCTAGGAACTAAGTTTGCTAAGAGACTCCCCTTTTTGTCCTAAATATTACTCAAATGCACTGGGGACCTGAATCTTTGGGAGACAGGACTTGGATAATCAGAAAGAAGAGAGTGAGGTATGAGCAGAACAGGGTCATGCCTCTCAGGCTGGGTGAGTGTGGCATATTCCAGGTGTGCAAGGAGGCTGGCCTGCCTGGAGGGGGGTTTGTGCTGAGAGGCAGCAGTAGGTGCTGCTGGGAGCATGTGGAGGAGGGTATTGAACTGGTATTCAACTGGCAAGGAACATCATAGTCCATTGTGTTTTTCAAAGATTGCTGCAACAAGGTATCCATCCTGCATGCTCTTCTCAAAATGTGATCTTGTTATTCCTCCCGCTGAGTGGCAGAGTCTGTATCCCCTCCTCTTGAACCCAGGCAGAACTTTGTGACTGCCTTGGCCAGTAGAGTATGGGGAAGTGACATCAGGCATATTCCAAGGCTAGGTCATAAAAATTCCATGCACTTCCTTTTTTCTCTCTTGGGACATTTTTCTGGAACCCAATCACTGTGCTCTGAAGAGGCCCAAACTAACCAGTGTTAAGAGATGGCATGGAGAGGCCACATATAGGTGATCTGGCAATAGCCACCCGAAAACATAAATCATGAGACAGATAAGTGAAGATGAATCCAGCTACTTGTAGCCCTTGGCAGTTAAGTCCACCCACAGTCTTTATGTCTTCCCAGATGAGACCCCAGGTATAGTGGAACAGAGATGAACCATCCTTGCTGAGCCCTGTTTAAGTTCCTAACTCTCAGCATCTGCAAGATAATGGTTGTTATATGCCATCCCCAAAATGGCTGTCTCATGGGGTGGTTTGTTATGCAGCAAGAGAAACTGGAACAGACATGCACTTCAATGGGAAGGATAGGAGCATGTTCAGAGCAAGGCCCCAAACCCACAGCCCAGGGCCCCTGAGCACTGGCCTCAGTGATGGTCATGGCACTCATCTTTGCCCCTCCAGTCATGGTGTTTCTCAAAAGGTTTTCACTGATAAACATGAGGCAGGTGGTGCAGAGATTGCCATCTCTCTTTACGGATGAAGAAACTGAGACTCAGTGAGACCAAGTGGCTAGCTAGAGGCCGTACAGAGGGCAAGTGGTAGCAGAGCAAGCCAGTATCTCATGCACCCTGCAAAGCATCATCTAATCCCTCCTACTACACTTGTCTCAGCACCCTCCCTGTCTTCTGCCCTTCCCTGACAGATGAGGAAACTGGCCAGAGAGCCTCAATGCCTTGCTCAAGATAACTGAAGCAAGCAAACAGCATCCAGTGACTGAAAACTCAGTGGTCACTGAGAACCTGCTGGGCACTGTGGGGCAAGGATTTCTCTGGGTGACCACAGCTGTGGTCACGTCATAGCTTATTCAGACTAACTCATTATCCCCACGGGCAAGCTAGAACTTACCCATTCTTTAAGGCCCATCCCGCCTGCCACTTCCTCGATAAAGCCTTCCCTGATGTCCCCACCATTAATAATTAATCACTCTGTCCTTGAGCTCCAATAACACTTTGTTCATAACTCTATCATAGCATGTTATATGGAAGTATCTCCACTCACATGCCTGGCGATCAGTGCTGGCTATCAATGGGTCCTTAGCTGGGCTGTTGCCAAGACACCTACATATGACTTCCACATTAGCATTAATCAATCAATCGATACATGTTAATGAACTGGAAATGTACCTGCAGGTCCAAGAACCAATGGAAGAATGTGCATGTGTCTGAGGGGAGAGAAGCAGTGCACATGTGTGTGTTTGGGGTGAGGAGGGAGGGAGGAGAGTGGACATTAAAACTAGATGACTTTTTTGCATTTCCCTCCCAGCCCTGAGAGTCTGGGTTTTCTTTTGGAATGCTTCTCATGACCCACCCAGGTGGCAGGCTCTCTGCCAATACATCCGGACAGAAAATTGACAATCAGGGCCAAGGTAACCACGAACAGAGCTGTAAGGGCTGCCGGTGCAGGCTGACGGGGCTCCTGCTGTGTGGTCCACACCTGCTAGGTCAGGGCTGCGTGCAGACCTGGCCAGCGCCCGTGTTTCTGTGGTGTGTCCAGGGTGGCCTATGGAGGCTGAGTCAGCCAGTGCCCAGTGAAGCCAATGCTGGGCTGGCAGCCAGAAGGCTGGGGCAGATCTCAGCTCAGGACTCCCTTCAGCTCAGTAAGCATTTGATGAGTCTCTACCATGTGCTGTCACTGGGCTGGGTCCCAGCAAAGGTACAAATGAGTAAGACCCAACTCCCCTTTAGGAGCTTGCCTGTAATTTGAAATTTTCATAACCTCTCTTTGGCTTACTTTTCTTGTCTGTAAAAATTGGGCAAACGTGAACATTTAGTGTCGTGGGCACATGGGCTACTATTCCATGCATTCCAGCTGAAACCAAATGCTCTCAGCCACCCCCTCTGACCCTAAGATCGCAGACCTCCCTTTCTCAGCAGGGTGGCCAAACTGACCATCAGAGCAGCAGGAAACCCGAGAGTTTTGTTAAGACAATCACCAAGCCCGGCTGGCAACAGTGAGAGAACAACAAACAAGTGAGCTTTCAGAATTAAGGGATTAAGAAGAAAAGTCGAGAATTCAGAGGGCAATAGAAAGTCTGCAGTGGATGAAAACATGAACCTGAGAAAGGGAAAAAAACAGGCAACAATAACTAGTCAGGTTCCTTTCTAAACTCTTCTTTAATTAATTTTTTCTCAGGAAGCTCAGATCACTTGCCAACTCCCTCCAGTGGCATCTCCCCTGCCCCTGGCACGGGCACTGGTCAGTCGGGGAGGATGGGACGGGCCCATCGGGCAAAGCAGGGGCTCTGTGGGATGGTGGAGAGAGCTCTGGATAGACCGATGAGCCGGGGCAGCTGTGAGTCAGGATAAGTCACTTCTCTTTGAGTCTCGGCTTTCTCATTGCATCTGTGACATGAGGGTCCCTGTTCCCTAGGGGCCACTGCTGTTCCTTGCAGCTACAGCTCCCCTTGCATCACTCCCAGGCCTTAACTGGACAATGTCCCCCCTTACGTCCTTTCTGGTTTCTTCTCCCTCATCCAAAACAGCGCCCACTCTGAGTCACCTTTCTCCACTCCTGACCACAACTGACCCCTCCTCTCCAGCTCTGGCAAGACCTGCTATCCCGTGGAGCATGCCAGATGTCATGTTTAGGGCATGTGGGCGCAGCCCTCTCAGCCCTGGCTACTCACGAGACACTTGGCTCCGTTTAAACCCGAAAGTCCAGCCCACCCCGTGCCAACTGAGGCAGGTACCCAGTGTCTTTTCAAAGGTCCCCTGGAGACTCAAACATGCTCCCAGGGCTGAGAACTGTAGGTGGCCCAAACCTCTGTCCCCCGTGTATTCGAATGACCTCCTCCCTTTATAAAGACAAACTCAAGGCCCTTCAAAACCATTCTTAATGACAATTCCTGGGATTGGTTGGCTTTTATCTCTTTTTCTTTACTTTCTTGGAAAAATGCTGGCCCTCAAGTCCAGGACGTTAATGACATTCCTCAGTTGATTCACGGCAGGTTCGCATAATCGGCCCCCGCAAGGCCTCCCTTTTCCATGTGCAGAGTGATTATCGCCAAACCCCAATCTCTTTCCTTACCTGTAGACCAGCATCTTCATGTGTTTATCTTTTTGTTTGAACATGTTCTTGTAAAAAGTGTGTTCTTTTGTGTGTCTGTACTCTTGCTTATGGAATGACATGCCGCGTGGCTTGGTCCCTGTCAGGTGCTTGGCTTCCCGACACGCCGTATGCACATTTTCACGCACACCGTCCTGTCTCCTCCTGGGTTTCTTCCATGAACTCACCATTCCTCTTTCTGAGAGAGATGAGGTGGTTCTTCCACCAGAGGGGCAGACATTTTTCCAGGCTCAAAAATGTTGTGGCATGTGTATCGTCCCGTCCATCTGTCCTGCATCTGGGAGTCGGACAGAGATGCAGATCCCAGGACCTCGACCCTCCCCAGAACAGAGGCACCCACCTCTGTGTTCTAGGAAGTGGCAGGCTGCGTGTCAGCCAGATTCGCGAGCAAGCTCCGGGGCACTTGACGAACAACTGTCCCCACCCACCTTGCCCCTCTGGCTTCAGCTTTACAACTGCTGATGTGGCTTCCCAAGTTCCTGGCTGCTTGGAAAAACAACCAAGAACAGCAGACTCTGTGCCCTGAGGACCCTGGGCAGGCAGTGCTGGGCAGCTGCCCATCAGCACCCTTGTGCACACAAAGAGGAACAGGCAGCAGACTGGCACCCTGGGCTGCTGGCACTGGCACCCTGCATCTGTCCCCAGGGCTGGGGAGGACAGGGAGATCTCTTTACAGTGCTGACAGCAGAGCCTGGTGCTGAGACACACCATGAGAAGTGTTTCCCAACCATCTGACCCGATCTTGAAAGGACTGCATTCTCCTGCTGCTCTCTGGCACATTCCGGCTGGGCACTGTTTTCTGGAGCTGGTTGTCTCATTAACCCCAACCTGCTGGCTTTGGGATCCAGCTGGATCAACTTTAAGGCCAAGAGAGCAAGCGATCACTGTCTTAAGCTGGAGCAAATGGATTCTCTTTAGTCTTTTTTTGCAAAACTAAAACCAAAATGTTTCTGGTTTTGATTTGGGGGTGATGTATCTGGGCAGAAGGGTGATGTGTTAGACCCAATCCAAGCCCCTCATCTTGCAGGGCTGACACTGAGGCCAAAGAGACGTGTTCGAGGTGACAGAGTCAGCAGAAGAGCCCCCGGCAGAACCCCGGTGTCCTGAACCCAGGTGTTCTTTCGATGCACCAGCCTGTGTCCCAGACTTGCTCCTACCGGACTGTTTGTCCTGCCACTGCACAAGGTCAGATGCTCTGCGGGAAAGCAGCAGCCTCTTCTTTTGTGCTGTGCTATTGAGAGCAGACCACAGAGCAAGGAATATTTTGCCCTGTGTTTTCGTCCTGGCTTAGCCGTGTATTAGCTATATGACTTGGGACAAATTACTTCAATCTTTGAGCTTCAGTTTCCAACTCTGGGAAAAAGGGTTACAATAGTCACAATATATGCATCAAGAGCCTTAAAATATGCATACCCTTGAACCCAGTGATTGACTTCTGGGAAATTCTCCTGTAAAAGTCATCCAAAAAGCTGTGTGCTCAAAAATCTTCATTGCCCACATCACATGGTCATTACATACTATATGTAAGAAGACTTTTTGAAAACATGGGAAAATGCTTACGTTATGTTGAGTAAAAAAAAAAAAAAAAAAAATAGCAAAACCCCAAAGCAACATTAAAAATCACAAAATAGGTATGGTCTTAACTGTGTAAAAAAAATTGGTTAAAAAAGAAGGAAATAAACCAAAAATGTCCACGTTGCTCAGGTGGTGGGTTTATGGATAATACTTTCTTTATTCTTCTCTGTTTCCAAAACTTTTGCAATATATGTATAGTCATGCATCACTTGACAATGGGGATATGTTCTGAGAACATGATAGAGTATTTATACAAACCCAGATGGTATAGCCGACTCTACACCTAGGCTATGTGGTACAGCTTATTGTTCCTAGGCTGCAAACCTGAACAGCACGTTATTATACTACAGTGAAATATACTGTGGTTCCTGCCATCAGCATGCCTGCCCCTCACAGCAACAATGTCAAGATTAACCAGGGACGGGGCAGGGCAGATTGTTGGGCAGCCTGAGATGTGTTTGTCAGTGGGACAGACAGCGCCCACAGGGAGGCAGAGGGGGTGCCTGCGTTCCTGACCCCCTTCCCTCTGGCTAAAGCAGAGCAAGGGCTAGACACGGGCAGCACCCACAGAGAGGCTGCCTGGTGCCTGGACGACTTGGCCTGGGGCTTTTTAAAGCAGGGCTTGGTCCTTGAGCTCATAGGTGGGAGCTCGGTGGCATCAACTGGGTGGAGGGAGAGGGGAGTGGAGGGTAAGGGATGCCAGGAGCCAGGGAGGACACCAAGTTCCAAATCAAGCACCACCGAACAACCCTAGTCGAGAAAATAGCAGCGGCCTGCCCTGGCCTGGGCTACCTCTTTGTGTAGCGCTGTGGTGCCACCAGAGGTGGAAAGTTCATCAAAGGTCATTGGTATTTCCAGCTGCATTTGCTCCCTCTTTCCACTCATTCTGCCCCTTCTTGGAACCTCAGCAGATCCCCAAGACAGGAGTGCAGGCCTGGCGGCCTCAGGTTAAGAGAGCTTAGCTAAAGGTCTGAGCTGTCCCTGGGCTTCACACGGAGGCTGGCAGGAAAGGGGAAGGCAGGCCCACTCACAGGGTAACCTGCAGCAAGAGTCAAGGGTCCAGGAGCTGGAGAAGCATCTGTTCCTCCCTCCAGAGCCAGGGAAGGGGAGGGAGTGTGGGATTTGAACACATGCCTGAATACTGCTTCAGCATCTCGCCCTGCCCAGGGGGCACCGTTTTGCAATATCCCCTCCTGTGTTACTATCTCTGAATAAGGCGCATGTGCTCCTGAGCCCCTTGTCAGAGTGCCTCCAATGTACGGGCAGTGGCTATGTCCTTGGTGCCTTGAAGGATAAGATGTCACTGTGTGGCGGGAGTGGGAAGATATCCCTGACAAGAGCAGGGAAGAGACAGATGTTCCCTACATTGGGGTGTTTTCACGTGGCCCATTTGTCCTGAGTGTGGGTGCAGAGGGTGTGTGGGGGGAAGAGGGCCTGAAGGGGAGGATGGTCAGGTTGCAGAAGGTTCGAGGCCCTGCCTGCCTCTGTGCCCTCACCACCTCCCTGAGCCTCGGGAGGGCGGGAGAGGAAATGCCGTCAACACCAACACAGGGCATACTACAAGACAGGGCTGCTGGTGGGGACTCAGCAGTTCCCTGAGGCTTGACTCGCCATCTTTATTCACAAACTAGCCCTCCCCTCAATGCCTGGCAGTGCGAGGTAATGGATAGGGGTGCTCATGGTGCAATGCGGCCGAGTCGCCTGGGGCCTGATTTGCAGTGCAGACAATGACGCTCTCCCCTGACATGCTGGCTCAATAGTCTGCAGTGGGTCCTGGGCATAGGCACTTAGATGTGTTCTCCAGATGATTCTACTGCATGTGGTCCTGGAACCACGCCTGGAGATCACTTGGCTGAAAGGTTAGCCTGACTTGCCCACAGCCAGATACAACTGCACAGGCTCCAGACATATGTCCTTGGACCAACACCATCTGAGCTTGGGTCCGGAAGTGCAATTCGGGTACCTATATTACCCACACCAAAGCAAGTATCCCCTGCTTGCTCCTGAGATGTCTCCTTGAGAGTTTCTGCAAGTCCCCATGGGAAGGAGTTTATACGTTCTCAGTGTTCAGTTTAGGCAGATAAAGTATGCATACATGCATCACACCATAGCTTTCCTGGAACTAGCTTACCTGCTCCATGGTGCTGTAAACAAGGCCTTGAACTATTTCCAAAAAGTCTTAAGTGTAACAGGACTGTAGGACTAACTTTTGCTTTCCTTTTTGGTACAAAAGAGATCCACTTAGTATGGTGACATTGGGCTGAATTCATTGTAGCACACTTTTTTTTTTTTCTTTGAGACAGGGTCTCCCTCTGTTGCCTGGGCTAGAGTGCAGTGGCATCAGCCTAGCTCACAGCAACCTCAAACTCTTGGGCTCGAGCGATCCTTCTGCCTCAGCCTCCCAAGTAGCTGGGACTACAGGCGCATGCCACTGCGCTCGGCTAATTTTTCTATTTTTTGTAGAGATGGGGTCTCACTCTGTTGCCCAGGGTGGTTTGGAACTCCTGGGCTCAAGTGATCCTCCTGCCTCAGCCTCCCAAAATGCTAGGATTACAGGTGTGACTCACCATGCCTGGCCTACAGCACACGTTTATTGAGTACCCTCTGTGTGTTAGGCAGGGCTGGCCTGACGTTTACATGTTTTCATGTCATTGATTGGTTAGCATATGAGCAAATAAGTTATTATTTAATACACTCAAGCAGGCAATGTCCAAAAGATAGGTTCCATAAGGGGAACAAAATAATGACATTTGAAAGAAAAGGTTTAAAACCTTGGTCTAGATATCTCGATATCTAAATATCTGGCCCATTGTATGTGACCAAAATAATCTTGTTAATAAATGAAAAATGTTTTACTTCCCTTTTCCCCTTTTTTGCTAGAAAAGACAGCTTGTGGTTCCCCAGAGAACAGTCTGTTCTCTGGCTGTGTTTCAGAAATGTTAATTTCATTCAATCCAGAGCTGCAGGGAAAAGGGATTGTTTCTAGGAGAAAGGGTCTGCTTTTCCACAGCTGTATGCAGGGAGGGCTAGGCTTGCCGCCTATGGCCCTCCGGCTCTCCCCTGGCTGTTTGATAGTCAGGTTCATGTGCAGCTTCTGGGATCCCTAATTGTGCCTGAAATATGGGAAGCTTAAGCGGCTACATTTAGGGCTTCAAATATTAGCAGAGGACTCCTGCGCTGCCTAAAGATGAGTGGTGGATGTATTCCATGTGCTGGAGTATGCTGGAAATGAATTAACCACATTCTTTGCCGACAGACTTCTGGTGCTCGGGAGCAAGACGCTTCTGGGTTTGTGGCTGCATTTTGAATTCACTCTTTCTCCTTTTTCTGGGAGAGCTCAGTGCCTCCTCTGCCTTCAGAGAACTCCTGGTGGTGTGGGTCACAGTCACTCCCGGAGATTCTGATTCAGTTGATCTGGGACAGGCATCTTCCTTTTTATTATATAATCCGCTAGAGGTAACTCTGAATTGCTCCAAAGCCTGAGAACCACTGACCTACGTGGTTCATGTTTCTCAAGCCAGTACTTCTGCTCCAGATCTCTTGAGTTTCAGACATATGCAATCTTCTGTCTTCTGGGCAGTGCCACCTGGGATGTCTAAAGGGCATCTCAAACTCCACGTAGATGTCCTAGAAGAAGTTTTGGAGTCACCTCACCAGCTGCCTTCGATTCATTCCATTTATTCATTTATTCTTTCTTCCAAAATGCATCTGCAGTCTATCACCTCTTATAAGGAAAATTCTAGTTGTCACTGGATGAAGAAGCAGTTTCTCTGGTTCACAGGATTTCTCTCCTTGAGAACTTCTCTCTAACCTTTGCTCCCATCCCATATCACCTGGGAAAGGGCCTGTTATTCTCCCTGCATAAACGAACGGCTCTTCCTTTAGTTTCTTCTAGCACAGCAGAGACAAAGCTGGAAAATCTGATCAGATTTGTCCCACTAGGGACTTGGTGATAACAGAAGGGAAATGAACACAGAGCATAATGTGCACAGGACGCCTGCTGTTCAGGGCCTTCCTCTGTGAAGCCTGCAGATCCTGCCTCGCCCCAGCTTGCCGTCCATATCCCTACGTTGGGCACTCTCTCAGCAAGTGCCAAGCAGTGGATGTGCCCGTTTACCTTGACTCCTCAGGTCTTTACTCAGAACAACTGGAGCAAGATCCCCCTCCTGTTTCCCCACTCAATTTGTGCTTCTTGTCAGAGTGTCCATCTTTTTCTCAAACAGCTGGTGCTGGAAATGACCACTCCCATTAGAGGAGACCACGTCTACTCCAGGGCCAGGGTCTCATAGGTTTCAAACCTATTGCAACCAAAGCAAAATATGGCACAGTGGCCCCGATTTTCATGATGTAGTTGCATTGCACCCCCTGGCCAGTCCCATTGCCACTGCCTCACCGGCTCGTGCCAGCCTGTGGCAGAAGGCTCCCATCCAGTCCTTGGCCACAGCCCATCTTCCCCACCGCTGCTGGGCCCACAATCCTAAAACAGCAGAATATCATAATGTAGGGGATCTCAAACTATTTCGTCTCAGGATTCTTTTATACTTTTTAAAAATTACTGAGAACCCTAAAGATTTTGTTTATATGAGTTATAGCTGTCAATATTTACTATAGATTAGTGTGCACAAAAGCCAATAAAAAATTTACTGTAGAAATTAAAACAGAGAAATGTAGCAAATATTAACTTACTAATTCATTTCAAAATAGCAATAATAAACCCATTACAGGTCAACATAAATAACATATTTTTAAAAAATGTGTATTTCCCAAAACAAAAATAATTTACTGACAGGAGTGACATTGTTTTATATCTTTGCAAATCTCTTTAATCTTTGGCCTACTAGATTAACCTGGTGTCTCATAGCTGCTCCTGCATTCAATCTGTTCTGCTATGCTGTTTTGGTTGACATATATGAGAAAAATCTGGCCTTACGCAGATATGTAGTTGAAAAAGGGAGGAGTATTTTAATGTTCATCTTAGGTAATCATGGGTGTTCTTCTTTGATACTCCACCTAAACTCAAGAAGTGGTAGTTTCTTAAGCCAGGCATGATGGTTCATGGCTGTAATTCTAGCACTTTGGGAGGCCAAGTCTGGAGGATGGCTTGAGCCTAGGTGTTCGAGGTTGCAGGGAGCTGTGATGGGGCCACTGCACTCCAGCCTGAGCAATAAAGTGAGACTCTGTCTCTAAAAAAAAGAAAAGAAAAGAAAAAAAAAGAAGTGGTAGTTTGTTACAATATGAAATCAAAAACTATAATAATAAACTTTTTTGTTGTTGTTGTTGAGACAGGGTTTGGCTCTGTCACCCAGGCTGGAGTGCAGTGGCATCATCGTAGCTCATTGTAACCTTGAATTCCTGGGCTCAAAAAATCTTCCTGCCTCAGCCTCCCAAGTAGCTAGGACTATAGGTATAGGCCACCACACCTGGCTAAATTTTTTATTTTATTTTTTGTGGAGACGGGGTCTTGCTGTGTTGCCTAGGCTGGTCTTGAACTCCTGACCTCAAGCGATCCTCCTGCCTTTAGCCTCCCAAAGTGCTGGGATTACAAATGTGAGCCACCATACCCAGCGAAATTATTTATATCAATAAAATTCTTGTACTCCCTCACATTAAAATATATTCATCTTGCACTTTGAATGTGTCTTTCACTTGAGCATGATTACATAACCTCACACATTGGTCATTTGAAAAATATTGGTTCACTGAGTTGTATACATTTTCTAAATGTTGATAATTTCTTTATCCAATATTTAAAAAGCACATTCATTAGTATCACCATTAGAACATCACTGAAAAAGTCCTTAAGTATTGGGAAGCTGTCAAGCTCACAGTGGTAAACACAATTTTTCCAAAATTCTAATTCTCACTCAAAAGTTCAGATTTTATCATTGTCGACAAATACTGTCAGTTGTTTTCCTTGAAGTGACAGTCTCATGAGATACATTTTTGAAAAAATGTCTTCCAAAATCCAAGTCTGCATAACCATAGTTTGTCTGTCAGTTGTTTTTTTTTTCAAGTAAAAATATGTTTTCTGAAAAGCATGATTAGTTCAGCTCACTACTTAAAAGGTCACACAAGTGGTTTTACCTTGAGACAATCACCATACGTCCCTATGCGGCAGAAGTAGTTATGTGTACTCCCCGGTTCATACAGAATGTTAAAACAGTGTTACTCAAGGGTTGAGATTTAAGAAAGTTAATAACTTTTACTGTTTTATCCTGGGCAAGCTTAAGTGAAACTGGCTTTTTTTTTTTAATTTATTTTTTACCGTGTGTGGTGGTAAAGAATACGATGACGACCAGCACAGTGGATCGTCGCTATCTTGATTTGTGCTCAGCAGACGGCAGTTTTACTCGCTGTTGCTTTTGCACCATCATTGCAAATGTCAACATAGGGAAAAAAGGCAAATAACATCTTTATACCATTTTGAAAAGTTTCGACTTCATGGAACCCCTGACTCCATGGTATACATTGAGAACTGCTGTACTAACTCATAAACTTTCAGTGGTTCCCCACTTCCTCTAGGCTAACGACAGGCTGGACCAGGAGTGGCATTTCATGACCTCCCATGTTGCTCCTATTCCTCTGCAGGTGCTGTCCATAAAGATTTCACTTAGAAGGAGGAGAAGCCAAGAGCCCGAGTGCCAGGAGAACTTCAAGAGTCACCAGCAAGCCTAGCTGTGACCGAAGCATCTCAGGGAGCCTGCTGGGGGGAAGCTGACCACAGCAGGGCAGCGGCCACCCCCAGGGCATCTGGAGCTTCCGCAGCTTTTGTTGAAAGTCTGGTGTGCTTTGCTCGAATCCCAAGGCTGTGCGAGTTGCCAGTTCCAGCAATAACCTCATTACAACTGAGTGATTGAGCAAGGCAGGCAGACTCCAAGGAGATCACTGGGTTTAGACTGACTGTCGATTAAAGAGCAGCTGGTGGGAAGGAAGTGTGATTTGGCTTTTGCAGATGGGGAAATGGCATTTAGAGAGGTACAGTGAATTGTCAAGGGTCGAAGAGTGAACCAGCTTCCAAGATTTGTAGATTCTGAGACTTTTAGGGCTACAAGAGAGAACTTGGATGTCAACCAGACGAGTTGAGCTAGAAGGAGTAAAAAGACTGCTCAGGGTTCCAGCAGAGCTGCTACAGCACGAATCAACCAGATAGCCAAGCCCATCTCTGTCCCACTTCACAAAGGTGGCCTGTACCACTCTTTCTCACATCTCTCAGTGGGGCAGCCTCCTAAAAAGGAGACCAGCTGCTCAATGTATCTTTGGTCTGGTGACACTATTTTCAGAGTGAGGTTGGCAGGAAGACTCCCAAGTAACAGGCTATTAGCCAGGTAGGACACGAGGTTTTTAATGCCCATTTTACATATGAGGAGGATGAGTCCTAGAGAGGGTATATGACTTGCCAAATCACATTAGCAAGTGTCAGAGGAGGGACTTGAACTCAGGCCTTGAGGCGCACAGTCCCAGGCTCTATCCGCCAGCCTATGCTCCTTCCACTCAGCACTGTCTGTCGGGCTGCGGGGCTGACGGGAATGCAGGCAGTCGCAGCAACCCCCAGGGGATGCAGTACATCTCGGTGACATGCCACGTGCCTCTCTCAGCTGCCTCGGCCAATCTGGCTCGACTTCCTCCTAAACATGTACGAAGCGCACTCACACACTGGAAGGCGCTCCAGGATTCGAATTCGGTGGCAGTCACAGAACTTTCTCGTCTGGTTTGGTCATCTCATGTGATCAAAAACCAAAGATGATACTGACTTTTCATTCCCACTGGGATGCTGTGGTGCAGAGAGACAAGTACTGGGTTTGAAGACAGAAAAGCAGGATTTTGATATCAAATTTCCTTGATATTTAATAGCTGGTTGACTTTGGATCAAGCCATTTGATTTCTCTGAGCCTCAGTTTCCTCATTTACGAAATGCACGTAACATGTATCGCCTATCCTAAGCTAGTCCACAGGGTTGTTTTTGAGCATGAAATGACATGGCTTTTACAAATACGCCTTGTATGCTCCGAATCTCTTTAAGAAGTTTGGTAGGGGCGGGGTCTCACACCCAGATAATTAACCATGCCAGCAATATCAAGTGGGGCCATTCTTTTGCCCGGGGGATGGTGCAGGCCCTCTGGACTGGCATTACCTTTCTTAGCTGAAGCCCTAGGCCTCCCAGCGTTTGCAAAATGTGAGCCGAGAGACTCTAGCAGCAGAAAGCAGGGCCTGGTAATGGATGGGGGTGGACACTATGATTTATACCAGATCAGTTCATTTTCCAGCAGCTCTGGTGGAATGAGTAGGGGTCTGGGTGTCACATTTCCAGTATGGCCTGGTACAAGGCTCCACAATTCCTTGTCCCTGGGCTCTTACACCACTCCAAGCTGTGATACTCGGACCGCTGTTGAGGTAGCACCAGTGTGCACTATCCTGCCTGGCAAAGTGGTCACATGCACATTTTCTGGGGCCCTGCAAGGAAGGAAACCAGGGTGCCGGCATGTGCATCTGGTTCTCGGACACTTGCAAAGAGCACTCCAGTGGCTGCGTGGCTCTGCCTTCCCGCGGGTAGCGCTGTGTCTCACGAAGAGGAGGCCTCGGTGAGCAGCTCGAGCTTGGAAGCCAGATTGCTCGAGGGGGAATCCTGTCCTTCTCCCTCCCTCTCTGTGCCTCCTGTTTCTTATCCTTGGAATAGGGGTGAGAGCAGTGCCTACCTCATAGCATTGTTGTGACAAATCAATGATGAGAGTGTTTATAAAAACAGGACGGTGCCTGGCACATATTTAAACATTAACTATTGTAATAATATGATTTTTATTGATTTCTGAATTTCCCAGGAACAGGAGCAGGGACTGGTCCATGCATTCATGTTGGCTGAGCTGAAGGAATTGCCCAGTGAATGATGGGGCAAGGCTTTCTCGGGGCTGCCTTCTAAGCAAGGTTGTCCTGGGAGGCTGGGGCCCGGGGCAGCTTCACCGGTGTGGGATCACCTGGATATTTGCACTGGAAAGGAAGCCATACCATCAGCAGCTTACAGGCCCCTTGGAATATCATTCATGACACATATTTTAAATTGAGCCTGATGGGGTTCAGAGAAGAGGAGCAGGGTGGAGCATCCCCCGCCCGGCCACTCCTCTACCGTGCAGGGCGAGGACTGCTGCCCCAACGGTGGGATGAACCTGTTTCTAAGCCCCACTTTAAGGAGGGAGGCTCTTTCAGGCTGGGACAGGTGGGCAGGCCCAGAACATCCTGGCTTCTCAGAAAACAACTCTGGTGGGAGTTAACATGCTGCCCCGAGAAGCCTTCTTCCACCCTCTCATTACCCATCTTTTCCTCTGACTCTCAGAGGCCTGGATTTATACAATATTTTTGACATATGTTGTAAGTTGCTTGAATGAATTATGCTTAACTCAAGTCTTAAGCAGGTAGTATTATAAAATCGACTTCCTCTTTAGGTGACGTCAAAGAGTGTAGGATGAGGTTGGGAAATGTTCCAGTGTTATGTTATTTAGGAAGGAAAGGAAGAAATGCTCTTTTCAACACTGGAAATCTTCTAGGCTGGCAGGATCTGAGTGTATGTTTTTATCTCCTACACATCCCTAGGCTTCGAAGCAAACAAAAATAAAGATGTTGTCATCAGTTCTTTACTGCCTTTTCAAAAATGATCACTAATTAGGTTTAGGATGTAATGAAAACTCTTAGACCTTAACATTTTTTTTTTTTTTTGCTTAGTCTTTTCATTAAAAAGATTATTAAGAAAATATCCTCTACATGATATGCCTATATAAAATTCACCTTCAGGAAGGCTTTTGTACCAATTTTAAAAATTAATAGAACCTAATAGCAGTGGATGTGTGGGGCTGAATTAATCTAATGCTGTGATATTTAATTTAATTTAATTTGATTACAGGTTAGACCTCATTACTGAAGGTTCAGCTTCGGCCTAAATTCTTTATTACAGAAAGATTTTGGACTCTAAATACTGGCCCACTCATGTGAAGCAACGAGCAATTCAATGCTGTTAAAGCACAGGATCACAAAAACATTCAGGCATTTGTTATCTCAAATACGTTTTGGAATAAGGTGAGGGAAAAAGGAAGGAAGGGAGAAAGGAGGGAAGGAAGGACAGAGGAAGAGAAGGAAAAGTTGGAAGAAATGAAGGAAGGCAAGATTCTAGTGAATTTTTTTAGAATTTATTTTTGAGGGATTTGAACTGTTGAACACTTCATAGTGTTCTGAAGGGAAGATTCTGGAAAACAAGATTAAGAAGTGCTTCACAGGTGCACTGGCTTATACCTGTAATCCTAGCACTCTGGGATGTCAAGGCAGGAGGATTGCTTGAGGCCAGGAGTTCGAGACCAGCATGAGCAAGAGCTAGACCCCATCTCTACAGAAAATAGAAAAATTACCTGGGTGTGGTGGTGCACACCTGTAGTCCCAGCTACTCAGGAGGCTGAGGCAGGAGCATTGCTTGAGCCCAGGAGTTAGAGGCTACAGTGAGCTGTGATGATGCCACTGCACTGCAGCCTGGCAACAGAGCAAGACCCTGTCTCCAAAAAAAACCAAAACAAAGAAGTGCTTCACTAAAACAAGGCCTCTTCGTAATTCTTCAGGAATTTTCCTTCCATCAATTTGCCTTTGATATGGTCTGTTCCTGGTTGGCCCATACTCTGCTCCTGCAGGTCCTAGCCCAAGGTTGCAGAGGAAAGTTTTCAATTGATTTATTGGCTCTTAGTGTTCTTACACTACACCCATAGGTTAATTTTTAAACATTGATACATAATAGCTGTGCACATTTTGGGGGTAGATGTGATAATCTACTCTATTGACATAACGTGTGAAGATCAAATCAGGGT
The DNA here is from genome assembly GCA_004363605.1 of Indri indri. Classification (NCBI taxonomy): domain Eukaryota; kingdom Metazoa; phylum Chordata; class Mammalia; order Primates; family Indriidae; genus Indri; species Indri indri. The sequence goes on along the minus strand of RJWJ010015291.1, from coordinate 15,747 downwards.
GATTGGGATATCCAGCACCTTCAATATTTGTCTTTTCTTTATGCTGGAAACTTTCTCATTATTCCCTTCCAGCTATTTTGAAACATACAATATATTATTGTAAACTATAGTCACCCTACTGCTCTATTGACACTAGGTCTTATTTCTTCTATCTAACAGTATGTTTGTACCCATTAATCAATCTCTTTTCATCCCCTCTTAGATCTTTTTAAACATGTTTAAACACAGGTGTAAAGGAAAAAACAATACCAACTGAATTGGGTGCTAACCTTCTGTCTTTCTACGAGACTAGAAAGGTCACATGCTCTTCACACTCTCATGGTCTCCTTTCATTGGCATGATTCGAGCAAGTGTGTGTGGGAATACGACTCTTGCCCATTATTTCTGCACCGCTGGAGAGACGTGAAAGTATTTATTCTTGCTGAGATGCGGCAACGGGTCGGGTCAGTACCAACATGACTTACTCGTTTCTATTTCACCTTGGAGAGAATGTTCTCTTGAGAGCACTTAAAAACAATAGCCTTGTGGGGACAAACTGCAAAACAGTGTAAGGGCTGAGGATGTCTAGCCTGGAGAAAGGAAACTCAAAAGGACAAGAGAGCTGTCCCCGGACACCTGAAGGGCTGCCCTGGGGAAGAGAGTGGATTTGTTCTGTGCAGCTCGAAGGGGTAGAACTGGGCTCAGAGGGTGGCTGTGACCTAAGGAAAGTGTCCCACAGGCTCAGCTGTTGTCTTAGCCGAGGCTGGAAGGCTGCTTGGTGGGCATGCTGCAGGGCGATGACAGCCGTCTTTGAGCTCTGTGCTTCTTGGGTCTCGCCCAACTCTGCATTCATAGACGCTAGAAGAAGCCTCCCCGTGAGCAGGATGACGAGCCTAGGAGTGCTGTGGTAGGCTAGAAAGGATAGGCAGTCAGCTGGAGCCCCTCCTAGAGCCCAGGAGGGGAGGTCCCAGGCCAGGCAGACACCAGCTTCCCCAGCCGAGCTTAGAGAGTGGCTTCTTGGGAAGTTCATCCGAAATCCATGCAAGCCAAGTCATGCTCTTTTTTTTTTTTGAGACAGAGTCTCACTCTCTTGCCTGGGGCGAGTGCCGTGGCGTCAGCCTAGCTCACAGCAACCTCAAACTCCCAGGCTCGAGCAATCCTACTATCTCTTGTCTGTCCTTCCTTTTATCCTCTGCAACTCGATTCACTCAGCTCACCTGCTGTCTTGCTCAGGCCCTGGGGGTGGGAGTGGGGCTGGGGTGAGGTGGGACCAGGAGGAATCAGACTCAGCCACTGCCCACCAGGACCTACAGTCTGGCCATCAGTAATGCAGTAGGAGGCAGTAAATTGTCAGCGCCAGAAAAGGCAGAGTGTGGGGGCTCACAGGACAGTGTCGCACCCGGCTGGGGTCAGGAATGCTGCATGGGGAGTTGGTCTTTGAGACATGTATTGAGTGATGGGTGGGACTTCGACTGAAGGAAAGGGGATAGACGTGACTTTAATTCTCTGGCAAAAGTATTTTTCCTCCCTTAGTGGGCAGATAAGCAGGAAGCTAAGGTTGGTTTAGTAGATTTTGTTTCTTTCAGGTACCCAGATATCCACTCCTCATCTTAAAAGATACCTGTGTCTGTAACTGTCCCCTCTAAGTCCAGAACCAAACCCATCTGCTGGACCAGCAGAGGAGCTAAGAAGGGGCAGGAAGTAGGGGGTCAGGGCTTCAGGAGGGGCACTGGGCAGAAGGAGACTCATTCATGTGACGAATGCTGATATTACTGATGACTTGCAACAGGCATGGAGTTGGGAACTGGGCATCCTAAGATGAGAACAGCAGGTGTTGTCTGCCTCAGGGAGTGTGCAGGCAGGAGCGGTGTCAGGGTAGGTAAGTGCAGCAAGCAAAAAAGGCCCCAAAAGTGTGCACCGGTCCTGTGGTGACCCCCGGGAGAACTGATCCCCTCTGTCTGGGCGGTAAGGACAGCAGGCGGCCTGCCTAGAGCTGGGGACGGTGATGTGTGAAGCTGCTGGAGCTGGAGTCCTGCATGCAGACTCTTTGAGTTGGCTATTTTTGGCCAGTCGAAGGGGCCAGCTTCCCCCTTCATTCCAGAACTTTCTCCACAACTTCCTAGTGTCATACTCACCCAGCCACTGCTGCCTCTTGCTGTTGGGCAGCTCTGGGGATCACAGATGCTTCTTCAACCTAGAGGCTGGGTCAGGGTAGTGTCTGACCTGGACGATGGACCTGACCCCCAGAAAAAGTCAACGGCAATGGGCAGCCATGCTCCTCAGCAGCACCGCCCTGTGGAGGGCTGGGCTCTAGCGGGGGAAGCGCCTACTGCTAGCAGATCCACACGCTGTCTCTCACTCCTTCCGTGATTTTACAGAAGCTCCAGCTTTGTACTCTGTTAACCACAACTATTGGCCCCTCGTTCCTCTTTCTCCCTGTAGGACTGTAGGCGGGACAGCTCTTTTCCAGAGTTGACTGCGACACTTGGTAGTTGATTTCAAGAACACAATAAGATTGCCTCATGCCCGTCTGTCCATAGAAACCACTTCATGGTTCATAGAAACCACTTCACCACTCACATGCAGCCGTTTCCACTCTCTGTGGGTTTGGCGCTGCTTCTTTCCTTCCTCGAATTTTTAAATTTGCATTCTCTCTTTTCAAAGCAAAAGTAGATGCTTCAGTGTATGCAAATATCATAGTTCCAGGTAACTTGGAGAGAGCAATTCGGATTTAGGCATTTCTTATTTTTGTATAACCATAGATAAAATCTCTTTATGCAAATAAGACTGTTAACATTGTAAGACAGCAATAACCATGTATTGCTTCAAATATTAAATAACATCACTTAAATTTTCCTTTTTGCAATAGGAACATATTTAGGCAATAATGCCAATGATAATTTTTAAGGGGTATTTTCTAATTTCTAATGTTGATGGGATCAAAGACCTGCTATGCCAATCACAGACACCCCCTCGTGTAAAGCAGGAAAGAGAGAAACCAAAGGAGAGTGTGAGCCAGCACCATCCTGCTTTGGGTTATCAATTCTGCCTTTAACTCTTCAGCTGAGTGCAGGACAAAACCTAAAGAATTTTTCTAACAGTTGTACTGTGATTGTCCACAGAAACCAAAGGAAAGAGTCACTGATTCTGACTAAAGATTAGAAAAGCTTTTGGGAGGAGGTGGCATTGAACTTTGATGAGCAGGTCATTTGGGAAAACTAAAAAGTGATGGCAGGCGGGGGAGAGGTATGGAAGGGGGAGGGGCAGCAGCACTCCTGGGGTGTTGCCGACATCCCCTCGGTCTCTCCGCTCCTGTGCAAGCGGGACTTGCATGCCGGACAGTCTGTGTCTCTCCCGCCCCAGCAGACACCCACACTTGTGACAGATGAGAGTTGGGGGACAAATACCCTAGTTCCCTCTACTCTCGGGTGGGGATAATTCTGAAGTGAGTTCGACACTGGCTCCCAGAGTTCCCAGGTAGAATCAAACCTTAGTTGCCCACAATGGGAACCTGCTCAAAAAATCCTTTTCCTCCCCCACTACATCCTGCTGGTATTTTCTCGGTTATCTTCCCCATCCACCATCCCAAAGAGACGCATACTTGAATCCTCATCTAAGGGTCTGAGAATCTGACCTAAAACAAAAGATGTTTCAGTAGCTGGAGCAAAGACTTGCAGAGGGATGAGTTGGGTATACTTGGGGAGCATGAGTGCTGCAAGGTGGCTAGTGGTTTGGAGGCCTAGAGGGAGGAGAGATGAGAATGATTGAAGTCATGATGTGAAGTACCCGAAGCCTGGACAGAATGATCTGACTTTTCTGTAGACACTGGGAGATCACGGGGTTGGGTGAGGGTGGTAAAAACGTTCTTCCTAGGTCTTCAAGCATCTGCTTCTCTGGCTCAGGGTCTTGGGGCTATATGCCCTTCCCCCAGCCCATCCGTTCTGAATCACCTGCATGCTAGTGATTCTGTAGGATGTACCTGAGATCCACCAAGCTGTTGTCCACTTTTGGAGAGAACATTGGTTTTCTTCTTGAGTTTCTTGAGCTGCATGTGGAAAGGGCTGGGATTTGGGAAAGGGGCCAGGCTCTTGGAACAGTATGGGCAGTTCCAGCATTAACTGGATTCTGTATCACAGGCAGAAGAGGATGAGTGGCCAGAGCTAGTCATATAGTTTTACAATCTCAGAAGGAAAGTTTGATGTGAAAGAGTCCATGGTAGCCCCAGACAGTACTAGGCAAGCCCAGCTCACAGGGCATGCCTGGTGGCAACTAGAAAAAGACTTCCAGCCAGTGCTGGGGACACTGGTGGCATCAGAGCTGTTCACCAGGGCTTTGCAGGCAGAAGGGCTGTCCATCAGATACCCTGTCTGCTGAGGGCCTACTGGGCTTTGAGATTATCCCTCAGCCCTGGTGATTAACTGAGACAGTGCTGGGTGGCTAGGAAGTTTCCAAAAGGAGGCCTGAGAGGCTGTTCCTGTTCATCCAAAAGGAGTGAAAGGAGAGAGGGAAAGTATGCCTGCTTTGTTGGGAAGGCACTGGTGCTGGCCAACAATAAAGCAAGATGGTCTCGTAAAGTTGGGGGGAACAGGTAAAGGGATGGCAGTAACCCAACTCGTGTGTGTTGAGTGTACCTGAGCCAGGTCCTGGGCTGAGCATTGAGGGTGGGAGTGGGGAGAAGCAGCAATGTGAGCCTAGTCCGTGGTCAGGGGTCATCAAGAAGGTATATGTGAATTTAACTGTAGTTCCAGATGTGGCCTGATCAAGCCCTGAGAGCTCCGGCCTGGTTAGAATAGGGATAGGGGTGTTTGCGCTCTGGGAGGCCAAGGCAGGAGCACCACTTGAGGTGACTGAGACAAGCCTGAGCAAGAGCAAGACCCCATCTCCACTAAAAATGGAACAAATTAGCAGGGTGTGGTGGCACACACTGTAGTCCCAGCTACTGGGGAGGTTGGGGCAGGAGGATCGCTGGAGGCCAGGAGTTTGAGGTTGCTGTGAGCTAGGCTGATGCCACTGTACTCCAGCCTGGGCAACAGAGAGAGACTCTGTCTAAAAAAAAAAAAAAAAAAGAATAGGGATGGGAAGATGAAAGGAGGGACTGGTGTCTGAGATGAGCCTTGTAGCATGTGCAGGGTTTTGACATATTGGGAAGGGTATCAGGAGCTGGGAGGGTTTTATTCCCAAGGACATGATTGGGAGGTCAGAAGAATCACTCCAGGCCTGGCTCCTGGGAAGAGGTCCTTTGCCCATTGCCTGCCGAGACCACCTTCCACCTATGTGAGTGCCCCTTCCATTCTCCTACTACCTGGCATGCAGGTCCAGGAGCAGGGGACCTGGTTCTAGTTCTGGCCAGTTCATTGCATTTAGGGAGGCGATGCCCCACTCTGGGGCACTGCCCACCACCTAGAACATAAGACAGTTGGGCTGGTGAAGAGTGTCAGAGCTAGGGAAGGTTGGGGCCACAGGGGCCGGCTCAGTTACACCCTCCACCCACCCTGGGGGAGAAGCACTGCTGGGCTGGGTCACTGGTTTGTGATAGGAGGGGCCTGTCTCTCCCCTGGGTGTGTTCAGATGTGTGGTAGGAAATTCACTGGAATGGCTGTCCCTAATATTTCAGAATTCCTTCAGACTGACACTTGCTCCAGCCATCTACTTTCCTCCCACACCTTCCCCCCCCAATCTAACCAAAGCCAGTTTGGCTGCAGTACACGGTGTGCTGGTGCCCAGCCGTTGCCGAGGGAGTGGGCCTGCTGCCAGGCAGTGCGGGCGCGCCTCACGGGCAGAGCTGCCGGCTCATTAAAGCCCTTTATTTATGTGAGCCGGCGAATGCACACTCCTGCGTGCTAAGTGCAATGTGAGTCTAATGAAGGAATTATTAATGTGCAAACCTTAAATGCAAATTGAGTAAGGCCCCCGCAAAAGCTCTCTGAGAAGCTAACTGGAACACTTATTCACTGCCAGTTGGGGGGCTCACCTCCTTTCTTGCCAGCCCTTTCTACATCTGGACTGTTCTCTTAGGAAGCCCTTCCTCTGGTGGAGTGGAGGTCTGTCTCTTCATGTCTGTGACTTCTGGGTCAGGCTGTCTGTGGCAAACCCAATGTCCTGGCCCTCGTTCAGTCTCCCAAGTCCTGTTCTTCCAGGCTCTTCTCTGCCACTTCCTTTCAATTGCTTCTTGGAGACATAGTCCTCCTGCCTGGGTCTTCTCTGAAGGCTGTTTCTTGGTTCTGTCAGATTGTCTGCTTCCACGGTCTTTGTCTGGTCCAGTGCTGACCCCAGGGCCAGCAGCATCAGGGAACAGTTACCACCTCCAGGACCTGAAGGAGCATGGGAAGGAGTGATTGCTAGCACCCCAAAAGTCACTGTGGCTGTAGGACAGAGCCATTGACAGAGGCTATGGCCAAACCACAGCCCAGCAGGATGGGAACCAAGGAGACAGACACCTGGGTCTCAATCTCCTTTTGTTGGCCCAAGGCACAGAACTTGGGAACTCACTGATGCAGCCCATACAGGTCAGCCTCCTTGCCACAGAATAGGAGCCATGGGGCAGGTGACTTTTACAAAACACTCCACAATTTAGTGCCTTAAGACAATAACTGTTTATTTCACCCTTGATTTTGCAGATTAGCAATTCAAGTTGGGCTCAGTTGGGTGGTTCTTCTGGTTTGCTCTAGGCTGATCCTGGCTGATCTCAGCTGGGCTCACTTATGTGCCTGCAATCAGTGGGTTAGCTAGGATCAGCTAGTTTAGAATGGCCTTTTTGGAGATGGTTAGAAAGACAGAAGCCTTTCTCAGCACGAATCTCTCAGTCTCTAGGTTGCTATCCTGGGCTTCTTTACAATGCAGTCAAACAGTTCCAAGACCAGCTAGCAGGCAAGCCCCAAAGTGGAAGCACTTTTCAGGCCTCTGCTTATATCATTTTTGTTTCTGTCCATTTGGACAAAACAAGTCATATGGCCATCACCAAATCAAGGGTTAGAAAGTTAGATTCTACCTCTTGAGGGGAGGAGAAGAATGTGTAGCTATTCTTTGCAACCTATAGTCTATGTTCCAGCCATAATTCCTCCCACATGCAAATTATGATCCCTCGTATACAAGGACTTCTAAACCTGAATCCCTTGCTTATGGGCTTATTCCTATGGCAGTTAGCTTTTGATGCATAACAAACCACCCCAATATTTAGATGCTTAAAACAACAACCATTTATTAGCTCACAATTCTGCAGCTTGTCAATTTAGGCTGGGCTCAGCTGGGTGGTTCTGCTGGTCTGGGCCATACTTGACTGATCTCTGCTGTGCTCACTCATCCATCTGTGGTCAGCTGAGTGTTAGCTGGGGACCCTCAGTGCTCCTCTACACAGCCTCGTACCCTTCAGCATGCTCATCCACATGGTGGCAAGATTCCAGGAGCAGCCAGAGCAGACAAACCCCACCATGCAATCACTTTTCAAATTTCTGCTCGTGCACAATTGCTGACATCTCGCTAGCTGCACAAGTTACACGGTTCAGCTCAGAATCAGAGCAGCAGAGCAGTGAAAGCTACACAGAAAGGAGGTATGAACATAGGAGGAGAATAATTGATCATTTTGCAATAAATCTACCACAATGGAGTAGAGACTATATCTGGAGAGGCAAACAGAGAATAGTCAGCTCATGGATCTAAATTCCATAACACGACATTCAAGCCTTTTCAGCAAGGGCCCCACCTGTCTCTCCAATATCAGCCCTATTTATCCCCAACTACACCCCATGCACCTGCCAAACTGGCCTCTTGACAGGCTCATGTACCTTAACTTTTCATCTTCCTGACCACTGTCCTCTGGATTATTTCCCATCTTTACCTGACCAAATCCTCTACATCCTACTTGATCCTATTCAAAGCCACCCCTCCCAGACATCTTTCCTGACTCTCATCTCCATGCCCTTCCCCCTGCCACTTACCCCATGCCAAACCCCACCAAACTGGAAGAGATCCTGAATTCCTGCCTACAATTTCTAGAGCCCTCTCTGTGTGTGGCTTCAGGCACTTAGCGCAGTGTGTACTGTAGTATTTGCAGTGGATGTTCTCTCCTTTCTTGGACTCTGAGCCACCAGTGGGCTGGGTACTCCCATGACCCGTTGTTTATCCCTTCTCTGGCCCTGTGCCCAGCATGACCTTCCTCAGCCCTCCCACCTTTGTCTCTCATGTGAGAGGCCCCCGTGTCTTTACCTGCCTTGTTCTGTGGAGGATGAGTATCTACTGGCTGTTTAGTAAACAGAAACATTCTGTTTAGGAAAGGTGGGTCAGTGCTCCTGCTGTAAGAGGTCCTGCTCGGAGCCTCCCACAGGGGCTGCTTTGGCTTGGACATTGGGAAAGTCATGCTGGCCAATGAGGCTGCTGAGGAGCAGCTCCTCCTGGCTGACTCTCAGGAGCCATCTGGATCACTGCTTTCTGCACAGAGTTGTCATCACCCCCGCTTTCCTGCCAATTCCCCCAAGTTAAACAATGACAAATGAGCCCTTCCAGGGGCCCTGGCACCCTTCCTCCCCTTGAGAGGATTTTTCTTGAGCACTTTCAATCAAGCATTACGCTGTGCATTAGGAAAATCAGGAAGTCAGTTTGCCCATGGCCCACAGCCTTGCCTCATCTTTTCCTAACAATCACCCCTGCAGTCAGGGCCCTTCAGTGACAGAACCCCCACCTATGTGCGCCTCTGTGCAAGGGCTTGTATGGTTAATAATAGTAATAATGGTGGTGCTGATGATGATGATAAACATCGAGGCAAACCAAGGATCCACCTCTCCTACCATCATCACTATTGCCTTCGAGAGAGAAGCATTTGGACCTCTTTGTCAAGTTCACCTAGGAAGTCTGTAATGTAAGTCAGAACCTGACTGCGGAAGGCCTAGCAAGATAATATACATTTCTCATCTAGAAGGGTGGAACTTGGAAGGACATTTATCTTCTCAGTGGCAAGAAGTGTTTGATTTTAGGTAATCCAGGGAAAAATTAATCACATACAGCCCAGCTTGGAAGCCCTCCCCACCACTTTTCTCTGCTGGCCCAGGCATAGGATCAGAGATGACACCTCCCTTTGGGGGAGCCAGTGGACACTCCGAGCTACCCTTCCTCTCTTGGTGGAGCAATATTAGCCACTCGGAGACAGAAGGCCCTGGCATCGCACATCTGAGGCTGTCCAGTAGGGACTCTGGGAGACTGAAACTTGATTATTTCCAAAGAGATGAATGACAGAATCCAGGGATTTGGTAACATTCGAGGTGACATTGAGGAGTTACTGTCTGCATTCACCTTTGGGCAGCACAATTCTTTACTGTGTGGGACTGTCCTGTGCTTGTACTGATTCCAGCCCACTAAATGCTAGCAGTGTTGCCCAGTCACTGTGACAATTAAAAATACCCTCCTCCCATTCCAGCCACTCCTGGGATAGAGGTGGAGGGGCAACATGACTGCTGGCTGAGCACCCTGCAAGGGGAAGGGCTGCAAGAAGGGAGAGAGAGGCACAGAGTTCAAGAAGAGGGAGAAGCTGAAGGTCTGGCGGAGTGAAAATAGCCCAGAATGCACGGCCTGTGGGGAGGAGGAAAGGAAGCTGCTGGGTTACAATATAATTAGCTCAGATTTATTCCCGTGGGTCCTGCCAGGAATGTTCTTCCCCCAGGTCTTGTATGGTTGGCTTCTTCTCTTAATTCAGGTCTTTGTTAAACTATTAATAGATCTCTCCTCCTCATCCCTCTAACCTATATTATGTATCCTAGTTTATTTTCTTCAAAGTACTAGTCAGCATCTTATATTAGATTTTTAAATTCATTTATTTATATGAGTATTTATGAATATGGGCCCACCAGGGCAGTAACTTGGCCTGTATCCCCAGGGCCTGGCATGTAATAGCTGCTCGATGGGTATTTATTGAATACGCGAATAGAATGCTTAGAATGTACCAGGTGTTGTGCGAAATAATTTACATTCATTGTCTCATGTAAACTTCAAGGATTCCTTAAGGTAAATACTATATTATTCCCACATTTTGCAGAAACCAAGACTTGTGAGGTTAAGTAGCCTACCCAAGGTCATACAGCTATTTATTAAGTGGTGCAATGAGGATTTGATTGATTCCAGCACCCATAGTCTTGTGGGCAAACAAATAGAAAGATACAAATCACTGTACTGTAGGGAAGCAAATGTTGAATGTCCCGAGAGAAGATGTGGATGCAGGACATGGGAATTTAGAAGAAGGGGCAATCGTTTTCAGTTGGCAATGGGACTGGATTGGAGGAGGAGAAGTGTGAATTTGAACTGAACCTGAAGGACGGATTGATGGTCGATTTTATGTGTGAACTGGCTGGGCTATTGTACCCCCTTATTTGGTCAAGCATCAGTCTAGATGTTGCTGTGAAGGTAATTTTTAGATGTGATGAATATTTAAATCAGTAGACTTTGCATAAAGCAGATTATCTTCCATAATGTGCATGGGCCTCACCCAATCAGTGGAACGCCTTAAGAGAAAAGACCGTGGACGGGCATGGTGGCTCACGCCTATAATCCTAGCACTCTGGGAGGCCGAGGCGGGAGGATCACTTGAGCTCAGGAGTTCAAGACCAACCTAAGCAAGAGCGAGACACCGTCTCTACTAAAAATAGAAAAAATTAGCTGGGCATGGTGGTGAGCACCTGCAGTCCCAGCTACCCAGGAGGCTGAGGCAGGAGGATCGCTTGAGCCCAGGAGTTTGAAGTTGCTGTGAGCTAGGCTGATGCCACAGCACTCTAGCCCAGGTGACAGAGTGAGACTGTTTCAAAAAAAAAAAAAAAAAGACCAAGGTCCCCTGAGGAGGAAGGAATTCCGCCTCCAGAGTACCTTTGGACTCAGGCTGCAACACCAGCTCTCCTAGGTCTCCAGCCTACTGTCCTGCCCTGTAGCTCTTGGACTTGCCAGCTGCCATAATCTCATGAGCCAATTCTTTAAAATAAATCTCTCTCTCTCTCTCTTTATATAGATACACACGTCCTACTGGTTCTGTTTCTCTGGAGTGCCCTGCCTAGCACAGATGGGCATTCAGCAGTGTGGAACTGGGGCAGGGAACGGGCTGTGAGCTGGTGCTGGAGAGGAGTGGTCAGGCTGCTGTGATATGGAGGTCCTGGAGCAGAGGGTCCATGTGGGGAGTGGGGCGGCAGAGTGGAGACCAGCCTGGACAGGAAGCTGGGGGCAGTGTGAGGAGGGCACGGAACACCAGGACCAGGGTTTAGACTTTGTCTTAGGAAGTGGAGGATCCTTGAGTGACAGTGGTAGGACAGCGAGATCCAGTCCCCACCAAAGGCTACCAATGCTTCACTTTCAGTGGGAAATCAGACTCTGAGGGAGACCCAGTGAGGAAGAGCACTGCCAGAACTTGCTGGAGGGAGCCCCTGAGAGGGAGGCGTGTCTGGGGGAAGTCAGGGGCTGTTGCTTGGACATCTGTGCCTCTATTCCAGATCTCTTCCATCAGGGCAGATGACAGCTTCAGGCAAGAGCTGGAGATCTTTCTGTGTTGACTTGTTCAAAAATATGATTTGGGATTCAGTCTTGCCCCAAACCACACTTCCAGCCTCACGTCCACTGTGCTCTCTCCATGGTGTGCTATCTTGGTCCACTTGGCTGCCTGGTCCTGGTTGTCCTGCCCACCCTTGTCCACTCGGCGATGGCCTGGCCCCCTGTTCTAGCAGCTCCTCCTCAGGCAGCCTCTCTCCTCCCTCCCTGTGCTCTGAGCTCGCTGGACAGATCCTGTCTGAGCCCGTCTGTTTTCCTGCTGTCTCCCCACTGGCCTTGGAGCTCCCGGAGGACAGGAGCCGCATCTTACCCCCAAGACTGGCCTATACCCAGCCTGGTGCCAAAGTGGTCTAGAAGTGTCCGCCAGATGAATGAAATTCTTCTCTCTGGGATGTCCTTTAAAGTTGCTTTTCTTTCTGTAGCCCAGGGCAGTGACTGGAATGGTTGGAATGTGGCCTCAGTTTGCCTTTGGGTATGTTTCATTCCTTTGAGCAGTGGCTGGTGGGACTCCCTTGTGATTTCTGGCCTTGGGGGACTTCACATTTTAAATTCCCTCTGGGGCTGAGGCTGCAGAGCTGCTGCGCTGTCGCCCACAGCTTTTCTCTCCGTACTGGTCCGCTCTCCCTTCCCCACCAGAACTTTCCTCTAGACCCACAGCCCAGGGCCACCAGGCACCAGTGAGCCATGCTCTGACCATTCTCCTAACAGTCACTTGGATGAACATGAGGGACGCAGCAGCTTGCTCTTCCCTGAACCCCGACTAAAGGAGAAAGACTTTCACCTCTGAGCAAGTTCCTCCTCCTGGGAGCTGAAGATTCCACACAATATCCCAGTGGCAGGCAGGCCCGGCCTCTGTCTCGCGACCCTCACCCAGATGAGGGCTTTTGGGTCATTTGACTAATTTATTGCAAGGAGAGAGAGACAAAACTAAGGGCTTCACTAAATATCCTTTTCAAATGTTGGGAGCAATTTGTTTTTGTTTTAATCCATCTGCGAACTCTTGAATTTAAACGCCCATGAACTATTTGCCATGCTGTTGTGTCCCCCACAGTGACGTTCAAAGTGCCTCAGCAATTCTCCATTGGCTGTGGGTGAGCTGATGTCACTGCAGGGTGAGGCTGAGCCACTGTGGCCACTACCCTGATGGCTCTGGGGGGCCCTTTGGGTGCTGACTGTGGGCTCGGTCCTGGGCCAAGGAAGTGCTGAGAGGATGGGGAGATTGAGGGAACCAGAACAACTCGGAGGCGTCCTCGTGCTCCAGGGGCCTTGGGTTCTCACCTCTGAGAAAGCCCCAAGGTCTGGCGCTTAAACTGCTCTTTGGTACTTCATTCATTCATTCAACAAATACATATTGAAGTGAGAGATAGTGTCGTGTAATGTTAAAGCTCTAATTTCTGTAATCAGAGTCTCTCTGTCCAAATCCTGGGTCTGTTACTTCATGCTGGGTCTCAATTAACTTACCTCTAAATAACAGTATGAGAGTTGCAAATGTGAAGGTTAATTTTATGTGTCAACTTTGCAGGGCCAGGGAGTACCCAGATATTTGGTCAAACATTTCTATGAAGGTGTTTTTGGATGAGGTTAACATTTAAATGGGTGGACTGGGTAAAGTAGAGTTCCCTCCATAATGTGGGCGGGGCTCATCCCAATAGCTGAAGGCCTGTGTGGGACAAAAGGCTGACCCTCCCCCGAGTAAGAATTCTTCCTGCCTAGCAGCCTTTGAAGCCAAACATCCGCTCTTCCTGGTGCTATAGCAGCTGCAGGACTTCCCCTCACCCTGGGACATCAGCTCTGCAGATTTTGGATTTGCCAGTCTCCATTATTGCATAAGCCAATTCCTTTATTTTTTATTTTTATTTTTGAGAGACAGGGTCTCACTCTGTTGCCCAAGCTGGAGTGCAGTGATGCGATCCTAGCTCACTGCTCCCTTGAGCTCATGGGCTCAAGCAATCTTCCTGCCTCAGCTTCCTGAGTAGCTGGGACTACAGGTGCACTCCACCATGCCTGGCTAATTTTAAATTTTTTTTTTTTTTTAGAGATGGGGTCTCACTATGTTGCCCAGACTGTTCTCAAACTCCTGCCCTCAAGCAATCCTCCTGCCTCGGCCTCTCAAAGTCCTGGGATTACAGATGTGAACCACCGCACCTGGCCTCAATTCCTTATAATAAATCTTTTTCTCTCTATATATTTATGTGCCCTATTGGTTCTGTTTCTCTCGAGAACCTGACTCATATGGTAGAAAACAGCATGGAGCTGGGCTCCTAGTAAGAAGTCAATGAGGATTCGATTTTATTTTAGGTGCTGGGGAACCAGCAGTGATTCAGTGGGATGTTGTCTGGCCTCCAAGGGGCCCATGCAGCCTGGCTTTTCCATGTGTGATTATGTGTGTGCCTTGCCTCCCCAGCAGGTGTCTGTGACTTCCCTGAGAGCAGATCCCAGTCTTAGTCCTCTCTGTCACCTCCACTGCACTTAGCTCAGGTTTGGAACACTCGAGGCTTCAGTGACTGGGTGTGGGATGGATGGTCTCCAACCCATCATCCCGCGGCTGCGTGCTCTTGCCAACATGCCAATCTATCCGATGCCAGTCCTCACTTCCCACTGGCGCAGCCCGCAACTCTGGTCTTCCGGCTTCCACCTTCATCGTGTACAGTGGCTCGGATGCCCCATTATTCCTCTCCATTTCGATGATGAGGAATTATAGCGGGCTGAGGGTTCTGCCTTCCTCCTCCCCTGCTTGCTGCTTGAAGAGAGCTAGGTGCTAGTGAGTCACGTGCGTGAATTTCTGAGCATGAGAACACCAGGAGTGGGTGGACAGAAGGTACCGGGCAGGGGCTGGGTGGGGAGAGCCAGAGCCCATGAAACCCCATGGTGGACATTCGCCTTTTATTTTTTGCTTGCCCGGAATCTGATCCGGCCTTTCTTATTTTGTGAGGATCCTCACCACGTAGGTCTTACTGGGAGCCAGGGCTCTGTCTTGCATAGTGAAAGCGAAAGTCCCCGACATCCCTTTTTCTAAGCCTTGGCATTCAAGGCCTGGGCACTAAGACAGGTTTGGCTTTGGGTTGCCGGCTTGGGTTAGTGTAAGATAACTCTGGTTATCTCAGGTTACTGCAGGAATCCTAGACAGAGCAGAGAGACCAGCCCATCAAGTGCATGCCAGTCTTGGGGCTGTTAAAGACCTGGTCCGCGGCAGGATCCAGGAAGGCACGCTCTCTGCGACCAGCACTTCTTCTGCTTGTGCTTTGCTTCCCCGTCTCCTCTTATTTATTTCTGTCTTTGCAGGGAAGTTGCAGGAGAGAGTAAAACTGCAATTAGCTTCCTGCCCTTACCGTCTGGGCCTGCACCCATCTCATCAGGAGCGTGCGCACAGTGTTCACGCCAAATGTGTCACCAGGGGCTAGTTGTAGCCTCAAAGGCAGGGAGTAGGAGAGGAAAATTGGGCCACAAGTAAGTCAAAAAAAGGAGTTTTTAAAAAAGGAGTGCCTACTTATAAAAATTAGGATTTTGAAACTGGAAAGAACCCTAGAAGTAGAAGCAAAGAGTTGGAATCGACCTCAGTTGTCCAGCCAGAAATTCTTGCCATGGTAGACTGTGTACTTGGCCCATCCAATAGCTCCCCCTCCCCTTGCTAACAGTCTCCCAGTTTTGCTCAGGTACTGGATGGCTAAGTATTTCACGGGCACTCTCCCAGCCATGGTGGCAAGTTCAGGCCAAATAAGCTAATTCCTTTCCTTTTGCCTGGGAATATGGCTCCACCCCAGCCAATGGGACATAAAGGGAGGCCTGTGAAGGCTTCTGGGAATATTTTCTTCATTCATAAAAAGATACAAAATACTTGCTTCTTCCTGTATGTGGGCGCATTTATATGAGCAAATGCTACTTCCAGCTGTGGCTATCATCTCGGACCGTGAGAGGAAACCCAAGAAAATCCCAGAGTCCTCCCAGCCGAAAGATCATCTGAAACCAGACCTCGAAATCCCAGTATCTTGACTTTGTCTGACTCCCGGTAAGTATCTTGACTTTGCTACTAAGACTCTGCTGAAGTAGCACTCTCCCTTACGGAAGCAAGAATAAATTCAGTTTTTTCTGATTGATGGGTTGGTTTGGCTATATTTTAGGGAGCCAGTGTTCAATACCAGCAAACGATAGGAAAAGAAAGACCCTCATCTCCCTCCGTTACTCTAGCTTGTAGGGGCAGGTCAGCCGCCAGCCCTCTGACTGCCATGTGGCCCCGAGCATGGCTTCCAAAGGGCCTCC
>RJWJ010015290.1:0-36449 GCA_004363605.1 Indri indri | reverse complement strand
GGGGTCTCGCTCTTGCTCGGGCTGGTCTCGAACTCCTGGGCTCAGAACGATCCACCCGCCTCGGCCTCCCAGAGTGCTAGGATTACAGGAGTGAGCCACCGCGCCCGGCCTATTATTATTTTTTTGAGACCAAGTCTCACTCTGTAGCCCTGGCTAGAGTGCCATGGTGTCATTATAGCTCACTGCAACCTCAAACTCCTGGGCTCAAGTGATCCTCTTGCCACAGCCCTCCAAGCAGCCAGGACTACAGGCACATGCTACCACACCTGGCTTATTTTTCTATTTTTAGTAGAGAAGGGGTCTCACTCTTGCTCAGGCTGGTCTCGAACTCCTGACCTCAATCAATCCTCCCACCTCGGCCTCCCAGAGTGCAAGGATTACAGTTGCGAGCCATTGCATCTGGCCTACTGAGGCATTTTATAAACAGCTAAAATGTAATACAACAGCTAAAATGTTCCTGAGTAGGAACATTTTAACACCATTAAATTAACCATAACATATCCATACAACAGGCTACTACAGAGCCATTAAAATGATCATGGTAGATTTATATATAATGAAATGGAAATATATCCAAGACTGGATGCATTAAGAAAAAAGGATAGCCATATATAAGTTTGTATAAATGCATATTAAATGCTAAAAAAAAAAATACATGAGAAGCTCTTCATAATGGTTAGTTACCTCTGCAGGGTGGTCAGGGTAAGGGGAACTTTACTTTTCATTTTATGTTTTTTGGTATGTTTGGATTTTTATTTTGAGGATGTACAATTAAGTTTATATAATGTATATATCTTTAAAAACTAATTTTTAGAAGTTTGGCTACAAAGGGGAAGAGAAAGATAAAACAACAGTTGTAGAGATAAGCAGAATAGAGGGAGAGATTTCTCTCCCTTTTTTTTTTTTTTTTTTTTGTTGTTGTTGTTGTTGTTGTCCTTTTTTCAGGTGAGAGAGACCTGAGAATCTCTCTTAAAAGGGAGAGAGTGAAGACACAGAAGAAAGAAGAAAATCAGTTCAGCAGACTCATGGATGATATGAGCTTAGGTGACACCTTGCTATAGTCTTTGCCAGCTGGGATTCTTCCTTCATCATGGCAGAAGAGGAGGGGGTGTTTTCAGCAGGTCTCTAGACTTGGTGGCAGTAAGTTGAAGTAAATACCAACAGATAGTTCCCACTCCCCTTCTATATCTAGCTAGGGCCCCCAGAGACCTGGTGAAGACCCTGCCCTGGGACTATTGAGTTGAAAACCCACCTCTTCCCCAAGAATCTCCCAGTCTAGGGAAGATTTGGTGACTGACAATTGCCAATGAAGCCTCCAGGCCTTCACATAAGCTGTGCACTTCACCTGGAACACTTTACTCCATGCCTACCTTCCAGGCATAAATACATCCTTGTCAATTCCTACTGGACATTCTGGTATCAGTTGAAAAGTCCCTTCCCCTGAGAAGACTTCTCTAGTCCTCCAGACAATATTCCAAGCACCAGCCTCCTCACTGGCCTCCCTAATCTGCCCTTGCTTCCCTCCAACCTAGCATCAACACAGCAGCCAGAGAGATTCAGCAGAAATGTGGAGGTCAAGCTTGTCACCCCTCTGCTCAAAACCCTCCAATGGCTTCCTATCTCAGTCACAGTAAAAGCCAAAGTCCTAAAGTGCTGCAAGATTTAGCTTATGGCTACTACTGTCCCCACTCCCTATCTTCCTCCAGCTGCACTGGCCTTTCGATCTAACCCACCAGCCCCAATTCTGTCTCAGGGCTTTTACACTTGCTCCTCTACTGGGAAAGAACCCTCTTCCCCAGAGAGCCATCTGGCTGCTCCGTCACCTACTGACACAAGCTATCACAATCTTGAGGATAGTATGCTAAGTGAAGTAAGCCAGTCATAAAAAAGATGAATGCTGTATGATTCCACTTAAATAAGGTTCCTAAAGTAGTCAAAATCATAGAGACAGAAAATAGATTGGTAGTTGGCTGGGGCCAGGGGAAAGTGGAAAATTATTGTTTAATGGGTACAGAGTTTTACTGTAGTTGGGGAAAATGAAAAGAGTTTTGTAGATGGACGTTGGTGATGGTTGCACGGCAATATAAATGTGCTTAATACCACTAAACTCTACACTTAAAAATAGTTAATATAGGTCAGGGGCGGTGGCTCACCCCTGTAATCCTAGCACTCTCGGAGGCCGAGGCTGGTGGATCGTTTGAGCTCAGGAGTTCGAGACAAGCCTGAGCAAGAGTGAGACCCCGTCTCTACTAAAAATAGAAAGAAATTAGCTGGACAATTAAAATATACAAATAGGAAAAAAAAAATTAGCCGGGCATGGTGGCGCGTGCCTGTAGTCCCAGCTACTCGGAAGGCTGAGGCAGGAGGATCGCTTGAGCCCAGGAGTTTGAGGTTGCTGTGAGCTAGGCTGACGCCACGGCACTCTAGCCCCGGCAACAGAGTGAGACTCTGTCTCAAAAAAAAAAAAAAAAAAAGATAGTTAATATGGTAAATATTATGTGTATTGTGTGCCATAATAAGAATGTTGGGTTTTTTTATTTCAAAATATTAAGGGGGTACAAAAGTTTTTGGTTACATGGATCGCTTTTGTAATGCCTGAGTCACAGCAATAAGTGTGCCCACCACCGAAAGTGTTCACTGTTCCCCATAAAAAGTGTTTTTAATGTTACCTTCTCTGTGAGTTTTTTCTGGGCCACCTGTCGTAAAATGTCACGCCCTCTAAAAGCCGAGAAACGGACGGAGACACATGGAGGCTAGGCAGAGGCGTGTCCGGAGAGGCGCGAGCTTCCGGGGCCGCCTCCGCCGGAAGGCGGCGGGGAGGAGGCTCGGGAGAGGCGGAGCCCGAGGCTTGGAGAGACGAGAGAGGGGCGGGGACAGGATCAGGATTTCGGAGCAAGGGCAGCGTCCCTCGTTCACCCGCCGGGCCTAGGCCGAGAGCTGCTGCAGGGACGGGGATCCACGACTTCGGCTCCTGGGCCCTCCACCGGCCGCCTCCACCTCTGCTGACCCGACCGCTGTAGAGGCGGGAGCGGCGGAAGCCTCCAGCGGAACCACCACCCTGCCCCTTGGCCCCGCGCCCCCCCCTCCCGTGGCGTCCTCCGGTTCTCTTCCGTCTCGACCTGCACGCCTACCCTGAGCACCCGTAGCCCCAGCCGGGCAGTCGCGGCCAGGCTTGGAGAACCCATTTTGCGAAAGTTCGGCAGGGTCCTGACTGTAAGGGAACCGTGGGTCACGGCCCGGACGCCAGCAGAGCTGCTGGAAGTGGACTCTGGCCGCGACGGAGACCAACATCCTCGAGCATTTCTACCCGCAGCCCGCCTCTTCACAGACCAGACTGTGCCCTGGGTCAAAGTCAAGCACACCATGCCCAGCCAAAATCGCCCTTTTCTATCAGACGGCCCCCATTTAGCCTCCAGAAACCTTGCCCTCTCCCTTGGGAGTAGGTGGGAAATAAAGGTCCAGGGGTCTTGTTTTCTAAGCCCTGTCCTCCACGGCATCCTTCTCCCTTTTGCCAACAAATGACGCTTCCTGACAAAGGAATCTCTTGCCATGCCTTGGAGCATGGCATTCATCCCACATGCCCCCCCCCCCAACAGTATGCTCCATTGATGCTCTGAGAGTTTGGCTCACATTCTCACTGAATTTTTACTTATGCCTTTTGCCTTTCTTGGATGCCCTTCCCTAACCCTTCAAGCTCCTCCCAGCTGAAGTCCCAGAAGACTCCTAATTTCTTCGATTCAGTCATCTCACACAATTCTGGATCCCAGAGTTGGAAACACCCCTAGAAAACTCTGGTTCTTCAAGTCAGGAAGCTGCAAAGAGCAAGGAGGGCCTTAGGTCCGGTCCTAATAGGGTGGGGAGGAGGAAGGAAGACACCTGTGTAATGGTTCCTTTCAGGTCTTGAACCATCAGATGTTTTCTCCAAATCTTGCCTGGGACAAGAGGGTAAAAAATGTTGAAAAGCTGGGTGTGGTGGCACCTCCCTGTAGTCCCAGTTACTTGGGAGCCTGAGGCAGGAGATCCCTTGAGCTCAGGAGTTTGAGACCAACCTGGGCAGCAAAGCAAGACCGCATCTCCTAAATAATAATAATAAGAAAAAAAAGATGCTGAGAGAAGTAGTACTGAAGAAAGAGATAGGGCTGAGAGATTTGCCAGAATGAAAGGAGAAACATCTAAGAGCCATATAGATGGCCCATTTTCCTATAACATCAATTTTTTGGGATCATTTTGGGGAGGCAGTGGAAAATCTGTAACTTAAAACTTTTATTTTATTTTATTGAGATAGACTCTTGCTAGAGTACAATGGTATCATCGTAGCTCACTGCAACCTCAAACTCCTGGGCTCAAGCGACGTTTTAATATATTTTTTAAAAACATTGAAAAGAACATTAAGATTTAGAGGCAAACTCCAGAATTGTAAAGAAAAAAAATGAAACTGCTAAGAAATTCCGTGCTTTTGGAGGGAGAATTCGGACGCCTCCCCCAACCCGGCTGAGTCCCTGCGCTGAGCGGTTGGGGGAATGAGTGAGAGCCCAGAGCCTGGCACCGAGTGAAGGCAGCTATTGTGGTCCCTGGTCAGGCGAAGGGAGGCTCAGTGCCCAAGGCTGTGACCCGGCCTAAGGCCCTGAGAAGGAGCAGCCCGGCGTCCCCGCTCTACCCTCTGCGACTGGGCCTGGCGAGAGGGTGGAGAGTGTCAAAGGCGGAGTCCGGGGCTCCGCCCCTTTTCTCCCGCTCAGCGTGAGCTCCGGCTCCGCGTGGTTCTCACAACTCGCCGCTCAGCCCCAGTGTCGTCAGGCAGCTCCAACTGGGGTGGCGCTGCAGGAAGAACCGCGAGCCTCAAGGGGTCGACCGGGGACTTCTCCCTGGAAAAGAGCGAGGAACGCGCTTTGCGGGAAGAACTGGACTCCACCGGCCTCCGATGACCAGCCTGGGACTGAGAGCATCGGAGTCTCGACCCACAAGTGAGCGTCCCCAGGAGGACAGGTCGAGGTCACCATCCCATGCGCCATGGCCGCGCCCGCCCGCCGTCTGTGCCACATCGCCTTCCACGTGCCCACCGGACAGCCCTTTGCCCGGGACCTGCAGCGTCTCTTCGGCTTCCAGCCCCTGGCGGCGCGGGAGGCGGACGGCTGGCGGCAGCTGGCCCTGCGCAGCGGCGACGCTGTTTTTTTGGTAAACGAGGGTGCGGGACCCGGGGAGCCGCTATACTGCCCGGACCCGCGGCACGCGGTGCCGAGCGCCACGAACCTGTGCTTCGACGTGGCGGACGCCGGTGCCGCCGCCCGGGCGCTGGCTGCGCGGGGCTGCCGCGTTCCGGTGCCCCCTGTTAGCGTGCAGGACGCGCAGGGCGCCGCCACCTATGCCGTGGTCAGCTCGCCCGCCGGTAATCTCAGCCTGACCTTGCTGGAGCGCGCCAGCTACCGCGGGACCTTCCTCCCCGGCTTTGAGCCCGTACCCTCCGCGCCGGGCCCCGGCTGGGTCAGCCACGTGGACCATCTGACCTTGGCCTGCACCCCCGGCAGCTCCCCCACACTTTCGCGCTGGTTCCACGACTGCCTGGGCTTTTGCCACTTGCCGCTGAGCCCAGGTGAGGATCCGGAGCTGGGCCTCGAGGTGGCAGCAGAGTCTGGGCGCGGTGGGCTTCGGCTTACCGCCTTGCAGACCCCACCAGGCAGCATTGTTCCCACCCTCGTGCTGGCTGAGTCCCTGCCTGGAGCCGCCGGAGAAGAGGACCAGGTGGAGCAGTTCCTGGTTCGGCACAGGGGGCCGGGCCTGCAGCACGTGGGACTATATACGCCCAACATCATGGAGGCCACTGAGGGGCTGGCAGGGGCCGGGGGCCAGCTCCTGACTCCCCCTGAGGCATACTACCAGCAGCCAGGCAAAGAGAGACAGATCCTAGCGGCAGGGCAGGAACCTAGCCTTCTGGCCCAACAAGGAATCCTGCTAGATGGTGATAAAGGCAAGTTTCTGCTTCAGGTCTTCACCAAGTCCCTTTTTGCTGAGGACACCTTCTTCCTGGAGCTGATTCAGAGGCAGGGGGCCACAGGCTTTGGCCAGGGCAACATCAGGGCCCTGTGGCAGTCCATGCAGGAGCAAGCTGCCAGGAGCCAGGAAGCTTGAGGATTGCCACAGCCACCAGTCCTGAAGCTCTGGGCCAGCACAGGACCTCCTGAAGCTGAGAACACCTGCAGGGGGCGGAGCTAGTGGAAGGCTTTCCCTGGGGCTAGGTGTGACCTCCTTGCCTTCAGTAACTGCCAGAAGTTGAGTCTCTCAATGGACTCCAAAGGGAGAATTTTTTTAAAACTATGGAGCATTTCTTACAAACAACTTATATCTAATACATATGCACAATATGAAGAATAAAAGAATTTCACAATCAGGAGATAGAATGTAACCAATACTTTTGAGGCCTCCTTGGATCCCATTTCTTTCCCACTCACCCCCCCCCCCCCGCAATTCTGAGATTATGAACCCTTCTTCTGTATTGTTTCACTACATATGTATCCCTAAAAAAATGATTTCATATTCGAAGCAGGAATTTAAGAAAGGACAAATCCTCCCCAGTGCTTCCCCTGCCCCTAGGGAGCAACCACTGCAGGTGGAGAGGGGCTGAGTCAGGACTGAGCTTCCGACCACCTGCTCTAGGGTGATGCCACTGCTCCAGAGCTGGCCTGAAACCTAGACAGAGAGTGTTGGCTGTCAGCCACTGGCAGGTGCTCCCTGCAGCTAGCTGCCTTTACCCTCTTTCCTGGGGCTCGGGGAAGAGAGGTCACTCTGGACAGAACACTCCCCCTCCATCTGCCCAGGACTGGCTGGGAGCTCAGCTGGTGGAAGTCAGGACCAAGCAGACTTCACCACTTTCTGGGTCCCTCAGAGGTGAGGAGTGAGGGACCTAGGGAGAGGGTAGAAAGCTCTCCAAAATGACTACAAAAGTAAGCACTTTATTAACAGCAGGATTCGCAGGTGGTGGGGGGGTCTTCCAGAGGCGTCACTCAGCTACACTGCTGGGGATGGGTGCATCAGTGGAGACGAGGGGCTGAAAGAAGCTATCCAGGACTTGCTGGCCCCGGCTGGTCTTTTTCCGGCTGGATGGAGTGGACACCTGGGACCTTTTGGAACCCTGTGCAGAACAGAGGAGGGGGCGCAGGGAATCCTCTCCTTCCCCCACTTCCCCCACTCTGCTTATCTAGCTCAGGTTCTATCCTGGAATGTTGTTGAGCTTTCAATCTGCCACCAGCATCTGCCCTTTCAATCAACTGTCCAAAAGGCTGCCCAAGGGAATCTTCCTAAAATGCAAATCTGACTCCCTTGCTCTGGTGTTTGAGCCCTGACTTGAGCACTGCAGACTGTATTGTGCCCCACCTTTATTTATACTGCTCTTAGGCCTGGAAAGAACATCCTTCCTGCTGATTCCTCTCCTAAACCTGGAGAAAACAAATCATTTCTGGGACCCAAATTACCAGCTGCTTCCTCCAAACAGCCCTTCCTGATCCTTGCCTCCCAGATAGAACTGATGGCTCCTCACCTCATATCCCACAAAACCTAGTACACACGTTTCGTACACCTGTCACGCTGGACTGTTGCTCATCAATTTGCTCCTGTCCCCCTTACCCTGCATCCCACACTGCAAGGTCCCCAGGTCAAAAACTATTCCTCCACTCCTAGTGAAGCCTGAAGTGGAGAATATTCACCAAAACGTGCATCAGTTAACTGATTGAAAACTGGATTCAGGCCTGGGGAGAGATGGTTGGGTGAGGACAGAGACTCACCTTGCGGGTCCCGGGCTGTCGGCCCTCATACACACGAAACACCTAGCCAAGAAGACGGGGAGAGGACAGGGCTGGCACCTTCTCTGAAAGAGCCAGACCCCTGTGTTCTGCCCTCAACTTCATGCCCCAGCGCTTCTGTTTAAAATATGCTTTTTTTGTCCTGTTTACACAGTAATAGGCTCATGTAGAACACGTAGGAAACAAAAAAGCACAAAGAACACAAAGGTAGTCGCCTTTTTCATGGCAGTGGAGACAGCTGCGGTGTGAAATTCCTCCCGCGTCAGCCAGCGCGCGCCGGGTGGTGTGGTGGCCACTGGGGTCTGCCCCTCCAGGGTCAGACCGTATACTTGGTATGTCAGCTTGATGTGAGAGAAGATGTGGACCACCTGGAGGGAGGGGCCAAGAGGCTTAAATAGCCTGTGGACATGGCCTCAAAAGCCATCATTCCTGGCCCCTCCACTGCTCACTCACCTCCCCAAGGCGCCGGAGGTGGGTGGCCGGGAGGGGCCCGGCCCAGCTCTGCAGTTCCTGCAGCAGGGCCTTGTGCTGACGCTTCTCTGAGGGCTCCAGGGTCACGGATGGGAACTCCCACAGTCCTGCCAGCAGACCTGAGAGGGAGGGCAAGAAGGCAGTGCTGAGGGGCTGCTTACTCCTTCAACCCTCCCTTGCTGCACGCGCCTCTGCCCTCCAGGTACCTGACTTGGGCCTCTGTACCAGCAGAATTTGGGCACCCCCAAGGGCCCTGGGCTGCTCCAGAACACAGGTAGCAGAGTATTCCTCCCTGGGGGGCCTACGGCTGGCCTTTCGGGGAAAGTTGGCCACTCCCAGGGTCCGGTCCCAAGGCTCTGTGGTAGGCAGGCACAGCTGGCACTGTCCAGCGGTGGGAGCTGGGAACAGAGATCCCCGAGCTCCTTTCAGGCCAAGAGGGCTTAGGTGCCAAGCCCAGAGAGCAGGCCTTAACCCAGCTCTGCAGAACCTTACTCAGGTTATAGGAAGAACTGGGATGAGGTTTCCGCAGACAGCTCCCTGATAGGGCCAGGAAGGGCTAGGGCAGGGGCTAGGGCTGGCACTCACCACACTCCTCTACGTCAGTACTGCCCAGCAGGCTCTGTGAGGCTGAGAGCTGCTCCCGCTCCACCTGAGAGGCGTAAGGTGGGTGTCATGGAGCAAGGGTCACTCCCAAGGACCCCTCGCTGCTCCTTCCCCAGTAGACTCACTCTCCGGTGTGCCCAGCACAGGCTCTGCACAGGACACTGGCTGCAATGTGGGCGCTGCGGGGTACACACTGTGGCCCCCAGCTCCATGGCTGCTTGGTTGAAGTCTCCTGGCCGGGCTGGGTCCACCAACTGCTGGGCTAAACTCCTATAAGAAGGGATCATCACTGTGAGCCAAAGCCCCTTGGGAGACACCCCTTCTAACCTCCCCTGTTATACAATATTCTACCAGAGCTGCTGGGAGATAACGCTGTTGCTGGGATCAGCACCGATGGCTCGAACGCGGCACAGCACCCGTACTACATTCCCATCTACCACACCGGTTGCCTGGCACAGAGGAGCCTGGGAGTCAGCGTGGGCTGAGAGGAAGGGGAGGCTGAGCATGCACAAAGTGGAGGTGGGCTATGGACTCACCTGGCCAAAGGCAATGGAAGCAATGGCCCCAGCTGTGTACCGTCCCACGCCAGGCAGGAGCCGCTGCAGAGTCTCTGCTGTACGCGGCATGTGACCCCCTAGCTCCTCTACCACCTGGTTAGGGTGGGAAGACTCGAGTTTATGAGACACCAAGGTCCCTAGACTCCTATCCTCCTGCCACCCCCTTACCTTCCGAGCTCCCTCCTGTAGTCGCCGGCCTCGAGAATAGTAGCCCAGGCCGGCCCAGAGCTGGTTCACCTCCTGTGGATGATGTCAGGGGTCAAAGAGATCATTGATCAGTCTCTTAGTTGTCCCCATTCCCCCACCTTAGTGTGGTTCTCACCTCCAGGGAAGCACTGGCCAGGTCCTGCAGTGTAGGCCACTTCTACAGCCCCAAGGCAGGCAAAAAGAGATGAGGTCAAAGGTGAGAGTGGTGGAAGAAGCCTCTACACTCACCCCAAAGTACAGGTTCTCATCTGGGGCCTGACCCATGACCCGCCCCGTCCTCCCTCGGAGTCACCTGCATCCATCGGGTATAGTAGTTGATCACCGTAGCAACCTGGGTCTGCTGCAGCATGACCTCTGAGACCCACACTGGGGGAGAGGGGTTGGCATGAGGGCACTGCTGATCTGCCTTGCTCCTGTCCCGCAACCCCCAGACCTGAGGGCTGCAAAGCAAAGTGGCCCTGCTCTCAGGAGAGGTACTGACCAGCATATGCCCGCCTGTCCAGGTCCACCTCATCCTCCGCCTGTTAATGCAACCCCAGACGGGGAGTTAGTGTGGAGGGGGCTGGGTGCCAGCCTCCCCCACCGCTGTCCCTCGTCTGCCT
The DNA here is from genome assembly GCA_004363605.1 of Indri indri. Lineage (NCBI taxonomy): Eukaryota > Metazoa > Chordata > Mammalia > Primates > Indriidae > Indri > Indri indri. The sequence goes on along the minus strand of RJWJ010015290.1, from coordinate 26,219 downwards.
ACCCGTCTTCTCCAGGGTAGGTCCCGCTTCTCTCGGTCGTACCAACTCAGCAGTTTCCCCCGGAAGGCTGTGACTTCAGCTGTGTCTCTGAATAGATGGTATGGGGAGATGGAGGCCTGCAGTACCACCTCTTCAGGCTGCCTGGCCAGACCTGCTGAGACCTCAGGATACTCAGGAATCGTCCCCGCACAGCCTGTACACCAGGGGCCCAGCACACAGCAGCCTGTGGCAGTGTGTTACTGCTTAGGGCTTCCCCCACCCCAAACCCTTGCTTGAGCTCTGGAGCTGGAGTCAGACCAGAGTTGTGTGTAGCCATGGCCAAATTTCTGGCCTTAATTTTCTCAGGGTGGTACTGTTGGCTCTCTTGTCTCTGGGTCATAATGAAAACCTAATAGCTTCAGCCAGGCATAATGTATACCTGTGTAGGGCCTTCCTATTTCCGAAACACTTTCAGGCTCATAAACTCATTTGATCCCACAAAAATCACATGAGGGAAGAAATGCAGAGACTACTGCTCCATTTTACTGGTAAGAAAACAGTGATGTAAAGCAATTATCCCAAAGTCACACAGCAACATAGTCAGAATTAGACCCTTAATTAGTCTCTTAATGTCTTCAAACATACCATGCTCCCTTCCCAGCCTAAATCTGCCCCCTTTTGTGGCCAATGAAACCAGCCCCCTGGGCCTTGGGCCAGGACCAAGCTCCTCACCATCAGGGCCAGAAGGCTTTGCCTGACTGCTGCTGAGGGCACGTTTCTCCCTTCCCTCCTGGCTGGCTGCCTGCTTCTTGTGACCACTTCCCACAGCTGCTCGTGGCTTCCTCATGGCCTGGAACAGAGAGACCCAGCTAAAATAGTCACGATGAGGCTGAATCTTGAGGCCCTGCAGAGGTGGTAGCGACCTCCCTCCCTACACCATTCATATGGTGTCTAGCTTTGCTCAAGCACTCTCTAGGTGCTCATGGGTTTCCTCTTGCTGTGACACTGAGGTACGACCAGTATAGCTGAGCAAGTGGCCTCAGGGGGACCCCAGCATAAATATAGCCCTGGAGACATGCAAAGAACAAGAAGCCAGGGCTGGACCAGAGCCTCCTGTTTGGGAGCACTTGTGTGTCCAGGATGCGTACTGTGACCGTGCTCGTGTATAGGGGCTGTTTAGATGTATGTGGGAGCACGGCGCAGGGGATAGGTGTCTCTGATTAGAGATATTGTCATGGTTACACTGAAACAGCCTTTAGCAGTCATCTAGCATTTTATAGGAGTCACCTGCATCCATCGGGCACAGTAGTTGATCACTGTAGCAACCTGGGTCTGCTGCAGCATGACCTCTGAGACCCACACTGGGGGAGAGGGGTCGGCATGAGGGCACTGCTGATCTGCCTTGTTCCTATCCCGCAGCCCCCAGACCTGAGGGCTTCAAAGCAAAGAACCTTCATTTTATAGAGAGGAAAAAATCAAGGATCAGAGAGGGGAAAAGATCTTCCTGAGAACAGATGGCCAATCAGTGGAGGAATAGAGGTGAGCTATTTTTATTCCTAATCTTTTCCTGATCTAGTAAATCATAGCTGGCTAACCATTAGTAACAAGAAAATGCAACTGGTTGATCTTTACTGCTCCCTGACTGTTCCTCTGGCTATGTTTTCTCCAGTAGCCAGTAGCACTTAGTGAACGCTCACTCTGTACCAGACCCCATGAAGTGCTTTACTGGAGCTCTCACCAAGGTACACACTAGAATTACCTCCACTTTAGTTATGAGGAAACTGAAGCTTGTAGAGATTAAGCAACCTGCTCTTTCAAATCCGGTGCCTGCACTCTTACACTCTGCTATACTGCAGTCTCTACTAAGCCTCTGCTTCAAACTTGGAACCTTTGACTTCACCGCCTCTTTATCATCCAAAGAGCTTGCTTCCTCCTTGAGAGAAAAAAAAAAATGATACAAAGCACAATCAGCAAAGAAAAAAACCTGAATGTACAAACCTACCTCCAATTGCACTGTCCTAACCTCCTCCTCCTCAAGGTCTTGTTCCTTCAATCCCTTCCAACCAACACCACCCCCTCCATAGCCAAACTCACTTACTTCCATATTTCATTCTACAGTCCACGCTCCGAAGAGCAAAGCAAACTTCCAGACATGATCATGTCACTTCCTTCCTTAAAACCTTCAATGGCTTCCCATTAAATCCATGAACAAATATTTATGGAGTGCCTACTATGTGCCAACCAGTTTCAGGTAATTAGAACACTTCCATAAATAAAACATTAAAGATTCCTGCCCTCATGAAGCTTATATTCTAATGGGGACAGATGATAAATAATGCACGTAATAAATTATATATGATGTTAAGTGATAAATATTAGCATAAAAAAGGGAAAGCACAACAAGTGAAGGGGACAGAGTGCCAGGGAGCAGGGTTGGTGGTGGAATGTTGCAATTTTACCTTGTTATTTGAAGGGTTTTTTTGAGACAGAGCCTTGCTGTGTTGCCCAGGCTAGAGTGCTGTGGTGTCAGCCTACCTCACAGCAACGTCAAATTCCTGGGCTCAAGTGATCCCTGCCTCAGCCTCCCAAGTAGCTAGGACTACAGGCAGGTGCCATCATGCCTGGCTGGTTTTTTTCCATTTTTAGTAGAGATGGGGTCTCGCTCTTCCTCAGACTGGTCTCGAACTCCTGAGCTCAAGCAATCCTCCCGCCTCGGCCTCCCAGAGTGCTAGGATTACAGGCGTGAGCTACCACACCCACCTGGAGTGTTGCAATTTTAAAGAAGCGGCCCTCGCAGGCCCTATTAAAGTGCTATGTGACCAATGACTTATGGATACCTATGGGAAAGGCATTCTAAGAAGAAATGAGTGCAAAGGTCCTAAGGAGGGTGCCTGGCAGGTTTGTGGTACAATAAGGAGGCCGATGTGGTTGGAATGGAATGAGGCGAGGCCAAGTAGTAGGATGATGTGAGAGGTAATCTCTCTTCCACAGAGATGGGGGTAGTGTCACAAAGTACCTTATAGGCCACTGGAGGGCTTTGGCTGTCACACCCTTGCTCTTAGAATAGGAGTCAATTCTCTTACTACAGCTTTGTGTGTCCAAGGTCAGGGCCCCACCCACCTCATCCCTTCTCACTATGCTCTAGAGCCAAGGTCTCCTTAATTTAATTGCTTCAGTTGCCTAAATGTTGGACTGTCTGTCCAACTTGGGGCCTCATGCCATCCATTTTCTCTGCTTGGATATCACTTTTATGCTTGACCTAACATTTAGTCATTTTTCAGGTCTATCCTTAAATGTCCAAATCAGGTCTTCCAGTCTTACCCTCTCATGTACTTCACCACTGCAGCTCTTATTCCAATTGTAACTTCACATGTATTTGTGATTCTTTTGGTCAGTGTCCGTTTCCCCGACTTGACTGTAAAAAACTACATGAGTGCAAGGACTGAGTCTCTTCTGTTGACTGTTGTGTCCCCAGAGCCAGTGCCAGGTAAACTATACATAATAGATACTTGTTAAATGAATTAAGGGTAACGGAATGGCAGATAGTCAAAGGAGATTTTCCCTCTTTTAGGATGGGAGAAACGCAAGCAGTTCTGCATAATAAAAAGGACTCAGTAAAAAGAGAAAAGTTGAAGATGAACGAGAAACTGGATAACCAAGGAGAAAGCGTTAGTGGGCCGAGAGGGGATAGGAACCAGAATGCTTGGGAGGAACTGGTCTCCAGTAGGAACAAGGCTCTTGAATCACGTTCAATCATATGTCAATTATACCACCTAACTGCTTTACAGTTTGTCCCTTCCTCGCCAACCCTACTGCCAGAGTTTTAGTTCAAGGCCACATTATCACTTGCTTGGATTATTTCAAAAGTTTCCCTGACTGGAGTTCTACCTTCTCTGCAGCTTTGTCCCGTGCCCTGAGCTCCGCCTTCCACTGAGCTCTCCATCCTCTCTCGGGATTTGCCCATGCCCAGAACATCCTTCTTTCCCCCAACACGCCCCTCTCCTTGCCTAACTCCTAGGTGTACTTTAAAGCCAAGTTCAAGCAGCGCCGCCTGCCCCACCCGACCCCCGGGCCGCGTGGATGAAGACAGCATGACACCGAGGCCCCACGCTCCCGCCCGGAGGTACCTGAAGAAGACATTACCTCCCGAGCCGCCTCCCGCGCAGGCGCTCCGACGCACTCCAAGGGGCGTGGCTCCGGGCGGTGAGCCGGGCGCACCAGCCAATAGGCTCTTAGCGCACTCCGGGAGGACTCCCCCGCGCCAGCCCACGGAGAGGGAGACCCCGCCCCATCCCCTACCGCCGGAGCCGCGCCAGGAGACGAAGCGGAAGTCCCGCGTACCCACAGGCGACTCAGGCGGGAGACGCGTAGCGTCATGGCCGCTGATGGTGACGATGGCGCAGCTTCAGCTCCAGCAGCTTCCGACGGTGAGCGCCTTCCCAGGGGTCGCCTTAAAAGGCGATGCGCTCCAGGGAACGGGTGGGCCTCGGGTTCATAGTTGTAGAGACAGACCTCAAGCTCAAAGGACTAGCTCCTTCCTCCTGAAGCAGCCATGAGCCGACTACAAGTCCCGGTGTGCCCTACAGCGCGGGCGGTGAAAGCCTCAAGTGTTGGAAACGTAGTCGGGGCTGGTGGCATGTCGGGAGATGTAGTCTGGAGCTCACAGCTGTTGGTAGATGTGATACAGTTCAGTGTAGCAGGACCACGGGAAGTATGACGTATTGGGAGGTCTGGTGTGGGGCATTATTTATCTGGCTCTGAGGAGTACTGGGAAGAGTCACTTGTGGCTGCTGGGAACAGAAGTATGGATCCTTGTGGTATATTAAGGGAGCTGAAATCCTCAAGCCCTGCAAAATATTTTCTTGCAGCACGTGGGAAAAAGGAACTTCAAAGGTCATCTAGTCCAACTTTCTCCCCTTTACAGATTGTGACGCTAGAGGGGAAGTAATTTTCCCAGGCTCACATAGGCCACTGGAAGACCCAGGCTTCCTCTCCCCAAATTCAGGGTACTGTCCTCCCAAGAACACATGGAATACAAAAGCTACCAATGGAAACTGCCCCCGTCCCCCGCCCCCCAATGGCCTAGCTTGGTGTCTGTTTCCCCGGCCTGGGTCCTTGGGTGAGCATGAACATCCATCACCTTCCTTACTCTCAGGTGGTGTCAGCAAAAGCACAAAATCTGGGGAAGAGCTAGTCCAGGTTCCTGTGGTGGATGTGCAAAGCAACAACTTCAAGGAGATGTGGCCATCCCTCCTGCTGGCCATAAAGACAGCTAACTTCGTGGCTGTGGACACGGTGAGGGTTGGGAAACAGGGAGGACAGGAGGTTATGGAGGGGCTGGTGCTGGGGGCCTATCACCACTTCCCTTTACCCACCTATAGGAGCTGAGTGGGCTTGGGGACAGGAAGAGTTTGCTGAACCAGTAAGTATAAGCCCTTTTCTCTTTAGTCTCAGACCTCAACTCTGGAGGGGGTGGAGGGTCACAATCCTGGGTGGTTTGGGTCGTTCACCAGGCTAACTCCCAGCCACAGCCACCACCAAACCCAACCCCAAGGTGCATCGAGGAACGTTACAAGGCTGTGTGTCATGCTGCCAGGACCCGTTCTGTCCTCTCCCTGGGCCTTGCTTGCTTCAAGCAGCAGCTAGACAAGGTATGGGCTGATCTCACCCCCATCCCAGGTCTGTAGCTGGTGGGAGGAGGGTTGAGATCCTGGGGAACATCAGGTATGAGGTTTTTTCTTCCAAATCGTGATATAATAGATCCTCTTTCTCTCCCAGGGTGAACATTCCTACCTGGCTCAAGTGTTTAATCTCACCCTGCTGTGCATGGAGGAATATGTCATAGAACCAAAGTCTGTGCAGTTCCTGGTACAGCATGGCTTCAACTTCAACCAGCAGTATGCCCAGGGCATCCCCTACCATAAGGGCAATGACAAGGTAGGCTTCCAGCCTCGAGTGTGCCTCTTCTGTGACTTCATTTCTTCGTATACTAACTAGGCTGGATGCCTGGGGAGAATCTGCTAAGAGAGTATGAGGACTCACTAGTGACAGGGCTGAGGAAACAAGACTGATAGGAGGGTGGGTAGCATCGGGTTAGGTAGAGAGGGAGAACCTTCCAGGTGGGGGAGCCTGGGATAAGTGTCCTACAGAAGAGGCTCCCTGAGGGACTCTGTCCTTCCCAGTAACCCCTTTACTTCCACCTAGGGTGATGAAAGCCAGAGCCTGTCAGTACGGACACTGTTCCTGGAGCTGATCCGGGCCCGCCGGCCCCTAGTGCTGCACAATGGCCTTATAGACTTGGTGTTCCTGTACCAGAACTTCTATGCACACCTTCCGGATAATCTGGGAACTTTCACCGCTGACCTGTGTGAGATGTTCCCAGCAGGCATTTATGACACCAAATATGCTGCTGAGTTTCATGCCCGCTTCGTAGCCTCCTACTTAGAATATGCCTTCCGGAAATGGTGAGGAAATGCCTGAGGGAAAGGGGTGGGGCCTGATATGTGCCTATTTCATTCACTTAAGATATTTATTGAGCTCCTACCATGTGCCAGGCACTGTTTTAGGTGCTGAGGATTCAGCAGTGAACAAAACAGACAAAAAACCCTGCTCTCATGGAGCTTATTTGCTAGTGGACCAATACCCTTTGCGCTGTTGCAGTGAACGGGAAAATGGGAAGCAGCGGGCAGCTGGCAGCCCACACCTTACCCTGGAGTTCTGCAGCTATCCTTCTAGCATGAGGGCCCATATTGACTACCGCTGCTGTATGCCCCCTGCAACCCACCGCCCTCATTCCACCAGCGTCTGTGACAATTTTTCGGTAAGAACACCTGCCTATTTCCTGGGGAAGTGGAGGTTCTAATGCCTGGAACCCCTTTCTAAGCCTTTTTCCCACCTCTAGGCCTATGGCTGGTGTCCCCTGGGACCACAGTGTCCTCAGTCCCATGATATTGACCTTATCATTGACACTGATGAGGCTGTGCTGGAGGACAAGCGGCGACGGCGACGGCGTAGGGAAAAACGGAGGAGGGCTTTGTTGAACCTGCCTGGGACACAGACCTCTGGGGAAGCTAAGGATGGTCCTCCCAAGAAGCAGGTCTGTGGGGATAGCCTCAAGGTTGAGGAAAAAGAGCAAAAGGTGGCTGATGATGAAACTAAGAACCTGTCTTGCTCTGAGCAAGGTCACAAAAATGATATGGAGCTGGGGCTTAAGGCAGCAAGGCCTGAAAAAGCTGACATGGCTACCTCAGAAGTGCCAGGGAGTCAAGCCAGTCCTAACCCAGTGCCTGGGGATGGATTGCATCGGGCTGGTTTTGATGCCTTTATGACAGGTTATGTGATGGCCTATGTGGGCGTGAACCAGGGACCTCAGCCCTGCAGCTCTGGACCCTGGCTCCCTGAATGCCACAACAAGGTGTATCTGAGTGGCAAAGCTGTACCCCTCACAGTGGCCAAGAGCCAGTTCTCCCGTTCCTCCAAAGCCCACAACCAGAAGATGAAGCTGGCTTGGGGAGAAGCTGACCCAACTTCTACCTAGCACTTGGGGCCCAGGAAGAGCAGCTGAGGGTGGAACAGAGGTATTTGGGCCCCTCTAGCCTGTAAATGTCATACTTAACTACTACTGAGTTTGGGGGAGGGGGAGTGGTCCTGGCACAGATACCGCTGCATTGACCTGGACATTCTCCTTTATCCCAGAGGCTGAGGTACAAGGGCACAAGAAGGTTAACCAGCACCTGTAATACCAACTTTATTTATTTTTAAATTTGAAAGTGTCTTGGGAAAGTTTTACAAAAAAAAAAAAAATCAACAGAAACAAGTTATGAAAATATTTGACCAGCTTCATCTTTGGTTATTTCGTATTGCGGCTCTTCTGTAAGGACAGACTGTTCCCAAAGCTCCAGGCATAGCAGGAAGGGAAGAAAATCAGTCCATATATAAACCATTTAACCAACTGAGTGTATCACATGTTGACAAATACATAGAGCAGACCCTAAGGCCTACAAAACCAGCCCCACTCCCAACCACAAGGTTGAAAGTTTTATGGGGCAGAACATTAAGACTTCTTTATAAATATGAAAATAGATTAATCAACTGGAAAAGGTTTTTGAATAGGTTAGCTAAGAGCCATGACCACCATGCTGCCTTGCCCTCCCCTTGCATAGAAATGTAGTGACGTGGTCTGACCACGCAATAAGTGCAAACAGCAGTTATTCAAGTGTCTTAGACATACTGGCAAGAAGCACCCCAGTCTTCAAGTCTGGAAAACAGTCATGCCCTTTATGGCCTCCTGGTCAGCTCTACGTTCCATCCAGTAGCCTTATATGCCCCCAAAAAGGGTAAGAAACAGACTTGGGGTGGGGAAAAAACAGGGTTCATAGCTGCCTGCCAGCTCAGCCTAGAACTAGGGGTCCTCTGGTCCTGTATGAGGAAATGGACTGGGGCGGGGGTGTCTGGTGGGAGCCAGAGCTTCTTGCTAGATTTCAGAGGCTTGGTATCAGATGTTGGCCCTAGCTAGGAAAGCCTCCCACTGCTGTCTCCCCTCATACACAGCCAGTGGGCACTGGGAGCCCAAAAGTTGCGCCTGGCTTGGTCTAGCCTGCTTGCTTTGTGGGCTCCAGGGAAGAGTCAAGGCTGTGCACCAAGGGGGCCCCTATGGCTTCAGCTGAAGGTCCATCCCAAGGTGAGGCAGGGACTAACTCCCCTCACCCATCCTGTTCTTCCTGGGTTTGCCAGCCTATGCCTGAGATGGAGAAGGAAGCTGGAGCCAAGCCTCTTGGCCTTTCTTCTTCTACCTCCATCTCCTCAGAGGCACCTGCAGGGCATGGACTGGTCCCTTGGGGCCTGGGCCCAAAACCGTTTTCTTCCTGGAGACTAGAGCAGTCCATGGCCTCATGGGTTGGAGCAGCTGGTAGGGCAGATGCCCGGAATGGTGGGATCGCCTTTACTCTGTACTTGAGACTACTGAGGCGTGGTGGGGGCCCATCAGATAGTGATTCTTCCTGGCCCACAAATGGACAGGCTTCTTGACGCAAGAATTCAGGTGAGCCAGGCAAGGAACGCCACCGGCGAGCAGGTGGTGGGGCCAGGGGCTCCTGCCAGTCAGCCAAAGGCATAGTTCCAGGCCCTGGTGCATCCAGGTCAAATACAAGGGAGATGACAGACTTGCTGGGCAGGTCAAAGAACTTGATCTTGCCACCCTTGAGGTCCTGGCGAGCACTGAAAGGGTTGACTTTGGGGGTATGGGCAGCACCATCTCGTGGCCTGTAGTAGGGATCCAAGACGCTCACTGTACGTGGGGGTTTACGGGAGAAGATGTCTGACTGGCTTCGAGACAGCCAGATGGTACGTCTTGGGCGTGGTGACTTGGGGGGGATCTTGTCATCCAGTGAGCTCAGTCGCTTCACCCCAGGTACTTTCTCCAAGAGTCCTGAAGAATAGTGAGTCAAGTCTGGATTACTCTCATTGGTCATAACAAATAGAAGCAGTACTGTACCGCAAAGTGCTTTCATTCACAAAAGCAAAGTAGGTACTATTCCATTTCATCAATAAACAGACTCGGGGGAGGGAAAAATCACAACTCTTACAGAGTCCCATACTTTTTCCATCATTATTCCCTCCCCTTTTGCTTCTGGACCTGGCATCTTGCAATCACAGCCCTACACAGCAAGGCCCACACCCTTATTTCCTCCTTTGGGGTCAGGTTGGGATCTCTGGTCTAATCTCTTACCCTTGGTTGTGGGCTGTAGCTTCCTATCTGTCTCCTGCTCTTCTTCCTGTAAGCGGCTCAGAATTTCCTCCAGGGTCTTCCCAATCTCCACAAAGGATGGGCGCAGTTTGGGGTCCATCTGTAGGCATCCACACCAGCCATTAGCCTTGCCCTCCATCTCCCACCCCAAGGATGGCATTTGAGTCTGTTTCTGGCATCTTTTAAGGTTCAGATGTACAGCTAAGAGATCATTTCTGAAGGCCCCAGGTAATGAGGGTGATTCCCAGGGCTAAGGTCTAGGAAGATGCTATTGCCTACAATCCTCCCCTGTTGGTCTCCTTTATGTGTGTTTTTTATGTGCCTTATTTGGCACAAAACCTTCCGAAAGTATGTTCACGTTGGTTTATTCTGTTCTTGAGTTCTGTTGCTAATGTGTTTCTGGGAGGTACCTAATCAAAGCCTAGTCACTTGGTCATAACAGGTAGGTCCAGCCCCCCAGACCTGTATACATGAAGGCTAACAAGAGCCTTTCTCATGTGCCTCAGGACCAGCTGGATCCACCATCCAACAATAAACCCTGACCAGAGTCCCATCAACACCCAAGGCAAAGGGTGGGGGTCTATCCTGTAGACCGAGGACCAGATAACACAGTACAAATTTTTCTTTCCTTGGTCCAGGGTACTGGAGAGCCCCACCAGCCCAGAGGGAGGGGAATGTATGGTTGCTGTCACTCTTTCAATGAAAATGAGGCTTCCTGAGGTTAACTAGCAGCGTCTACAGTCCTAACCAGGTGAAAAGGGTTCAGCCAGCCCCTGACCAAAGCCAAGGGGAGAAGGACACTCACATTACAGCAGTTGAAGGTGAGCTGCAGAAAGTCTGGTGGACAGTCTCCCACCATGTGCTGGAAAGCGTCATAGTCCAGCCCGAAATTCTGTGGATGGGTATGGTGGGGAGGGTATAGGGGACATGGGTAGACAGGTCATTAATCCCCCTACCCATCCTGACCTGCTCAAAAAGGAGGATGGGAGCTGCCCCTGAAAAGTAGCCACACACTGAGTTCCAGCAACTCCACCCCAAGGACAAAGCAGTTGCATGGCCTCAAACCAGCCCCATCCCAGTGGCACTGATGCGCACGCCTGCAGCTCACCTCTGTGCGGGGAAGATAGTCCGGATCAGCCTGGATGCGGGCGATGATCTCGCAGAGGATGATACCATAAGAGAACACATCTGCCTGGTGGGTAGTCAGACCTCAGTTTCCCTCTCAATGGGCTGAGGGGTGGGGTGTCTGCCTCCCATGTCTAACAGCCCAGGTCTGGGCTCTATTGCCCATGTTTCATCCAAGCCATTCACTGGGCAGCTGCCAGTACCAGACCTACTCTTAGCAAGAACACCCTGAACATAAAGGGTGATCCTGGACACTTTCTGCTAAGAGTAGATTCTACGGAGAACTAGGCCTTGAGATCTCCTCAGACTTACCTTCTCATTATAGGGCTCATCTCGGAGAACCTCAGGTGCCATCCAGAAGGGTGAGCCCACTACGGCCAACTTCTCACACCCCATGCTGTGGAGTAAGATTATACAGAAAATGAGCTTGCCACTTGCTGGCACGACAGGATCTTCCTCTCCTCCAAGGACTAGGACTGACCAAATTTAAGGGAGCTGAGGTTGAACTGTAATCAAGTGCTGGAATTTTCCCTTAGCTTCAGCCCCCTCTCCTCAGACCCCAGCATTCATTCATTAGGGCTACTCACCTAACATCAGGGATCTTCTCAGCCAGGCCGAAGTCAGCAACCACTGCAGAATAACCATTCTCATCCCTCTTTATCAGGCAGTTCTAGGGTTCCCAAAGAAGAGAAGATAACGTGGCTCAGACGCAGGGATCATCCAGCCAAAGTTATCACCCACCCCTCCCTTCCTATCACAGGGCACCTCGTCCTCTGCTCCTTAGTGAACCACACTCTTAGGCTGACCCCACTGATCAGATCTGGGGGCCCTAAGCCATGTGAAATGAGTTAGTCCTGGATCTTGGGTGGCTGCCTTAAGATTCACTTCATACTCCAAACATAATTGTTTGTTGTTGCTTTCTAAGTGCTAGGTGCACTTTTAGAGATACCTCAATGAATAAAACAAAAACTCTTGTCCTCTTGGAGTTTACAATCTAGTGGAGGAAGACAGACTATCAAGGCCCTACTCCCTCCTTCCTCAGGATGCTGAGACCCAAAAACCCAGGCCTGACCTTGCCAAGTTAATAAAGCATAAGACAAGTGCCTACATTGACTTTCACTGCCCGCAGGATCACAGCTAACCTCTATGGCATTAAAAGTATGATCTGGCTCCATCCAACTGGCTTACTCCCCACACCCCTGGCTCCTGGTGCCCCTATGCAGATGCCCTCATCCAGACTTGTCACAGACAAGCTTGACTTACCAAGCCTAAGCAGGCCCTTCAAGCCTTTGCCTTTGCTTATACTGCTCCTTTCCACTTGGAATATGCTACACCTTCACCTCTCCCTCTCATCTCAAACTCCTTTAACTCCTCCTCTATGCCGCTTCTTACAGTCTAGCAGAGAGGCTGTGAGCTCCTCAGGAGCAGGTTCTGGTTTGGGCCTTCCTTACAGTATTTAATTCATGGGAGAAGCTGAGGACATGGCTCGCTGAACAAATGCTGCCATCTTCAGAGAAAGGGTGAACCCAAATGACCTATAAACAAACAAAGCAGCAACTAGCTCTCCCCAAATAGCTTCATTCAAAATAGCCCTACACCACTCTGGCTCAGGCACCTCACCCCACCCCCTTCCTCCAGAGGCAGCAGAGCGGGGATCCTTGGCTCACAGAAACATTTCTGGGGCCAGCAAGACCCCGTCTGACCCAAACCATCCCTCCCTCCTCCTTGCCAGCATTGGCATCTAGTTGCTAAGACATTGCCAAATCACATCCCTGCTTACTCCACATCAGTTACAAATTAATCCCTTACTCTGGCCTTGATGTGATTACGCTATTCCCGCTCCCCAAGCTGGAAGGAGCCTGATTCGTCACATGTCCTACCCTGGATCCCAGGTAGAAATGCATCATCTCTGGCTTCCAAGTAGGACAGTCTCTGTGCTTGTCGTCCTGGCTTTGGCCCTGCTGGCTCAGCACCCTCGTCCCCTGACTTTGACTGTCTGTGGGAAGATGGCCCTAGGCCAGCCTGTCTATTAGGCAGCCAAAACCCCAACTATAGGGCACCAGCCTGTGAGGCAGTGGCAGCTCAGATCTGTCACCTATTTCTCTCCCACCTTAGAAGACAACTTGCCTAGAATAAGCAGTAAGAGAGGCCCAGTCAGACTTCCCTGAGGTGAGAGGTAACCTTTTCAGGTTCGAAAAGCAGCCCAGGCTACTGCTGCCTGGCTCTAGTTCCTCTTTGTCCTCACCGCTACTATAGTGCATCACACCGTAGCAGAGCGACTTACATGTTTGCCTCTGTAAGGGCAGGGAAAGATCCCATTCATCTGTGTATCTCTAACCTAGCACCGGCACACGGAGCTTGGCGAAAGTTTATGAAATGAAAGTTTGATCTGATGACTGAAGCAACTGAGCATTTAAAAACATACATTTGACTCCATAGTAAGGACTGAGCCTCTAAAGGGTGGCCCTGGATGATGCAACTCCTGGAAACCTGCACAAATTCTTCAAAACTAGGCCAGAGTAGACACCTGTCTTGGAACATGAACAGTCAGTATTGACACTGAATAAAACCACCTGAGCAGGGAAATGCCAAGTCCATTTGTTACTGTTTGCTCTAAGCTAAAGTTGTTTCTATAACAGCAATAAAAAGGCTTTCAATGTGCCATCACCTCTTCCCCTCACCCCCACAAACTCCATAAACCCAGTTAGCATCAGGTAGCAAAATACTGGTTCTACATCTCAAGAAAGGTTAACATGTTCTTTTCACAGTACAGGGAGATCAGTGACTGAACTGCCTCCTAAATGCCTCAGGGACTGCTACAGTCAAAGTCTCTTAGAAGATTATCTGTTTTGTTTTGATGTGTTCCATCCCTTGCCCTAACCCCACCATGTGATCCCATACCTGTACTTAACCATAGCTCTCATGTGATGACCTCCTCACTTATCTGTCTCCACAACTAGACTAAAAGCCCATGGAGGGTACATATTGGATTCCAGTCATTTCTATGTTCCAAATACTGTGTCCTCTAATAGCACAGTAAAATGGTTTTCAGAAGCTGTTGACGGTTCTCGTTATAAAAAATAACTCCAGGGTGCCCTAACAGCCACTCTCTGCATCCTTCCAGCATTCAACTTTGTTCCTAATTCACGTTCTCTCCACTTTCTGAAAATTGGCATTTCTGTTCCTAATTGAGTGGCATAGCCCAAGACCATAGCCAGATAGGCTTTTCACTCTGGTGAAGTCACCAGAGTGGCTTCTATAGAGTCAACATGGAACAACAATAAAGAACGACCAAAGGCCAGGCACGGTGGCTCACGCCTGTAATCCTAGCACTCTGCGAGGCTGAGGCGGGCGGATTGTTTGAGCTCAGGAGTTCGAAACCAGCCTGAGCAAGAGCGAGACCCTGTCTCTACTAAAAATAGAAAGAAATTAATCGGACAACTAAAAATATATAGAAAAAATTAGCCGGGCATGGTGGCGCATGCCTGTAGTCCCAGATACTTGGGACTTGAGCCCAGGAGTTTGAGGTTGCTGTGAGCTAGGCTGACGCCATGGCACTCTAGCATGGGCAACAGAGTGAGACTCTGTCTCAAAAAAAAAAAAAAAAAAAAAAAAAGAACGACCAAGAACTAAAGGTACGATTCATAATTCATACGCATACTCCCAACAGTAACCACAGTGGTGCTTTCCTGCTGCTAGGCAGTAATGGTATTAGGCAAAAACAAACTGCTCTCTTAGCTACTTTAAGAGCCAAGGCTCATGTATACTTGTACTAGTTACTTCTAGAGCTACTGGTAAAAGCTTGTGTGTGGTTATTGCCAGTTCCTTATGGAGCTCACGAACTGAATATTTTTAAAGGCACACTGCCTCCCACTCCCTTCTAAGTAAGCTCTTAGCATTGCCCCTGCACAAATCCATTTCAGGCTGCTGCTTACAAAATTAGACCAAACAGCTGTATCTGACAGACTTTTCACTCTTAAAGCAGTACTGCAGTAGCTGCTGACATGTAAATCCTACAAAGGCAATACCACTTGTAGGAGGTATGCTGATAGGAAACTAGGGATCCTTTTGCTGCAACCACAGGCTCAGAACCATTTGGAAAAGGCATCTACTTCTCACTGTCATGGTTTACTGACTTGGAACATGTTCCCACTTTAAATCCCTCCTGTTAGCTCTGGTCTGAGAACCATGGACTAACCAATCCTGTAAGGTCAAGGACAGAATCTCTTTTACAGACCGGGAACACTGAGGTCCCAAGGGCACTGAAGTAATTTGGAAAGGTGGGACAAAACTGGGCATGGGACCCAAAATCTCATCTCTGCAGCATATTTTTGGCCTCTTGCTATCAAGCCCATTCCCCAAAACAGGGCCAGGAAGCCCCCACTCTCACAGGCTCTGTGCTAGGTGCTATGAATACAAAGGTAAATAAGAGGAGCACTTGAGAAACTAATGCGCTGATGGGAGACACAGAACAATCAAATAATATGAAGTGTACACTTCTAAAATATAGGTAACACTGCTTTTTACCCTAACCTTCTGCCACGTGAGGATAAAGCATTCATCCCTTTTGCCATGCCAGGACGTGGCAAGAAGGCCCTCATTGGAGTTCCCAGCCTCCAGACTATGAGAAATAAATTTCTGTTGTTTTTAAATTAAAAAATAAATAAATAAAAGATAGGTAACACTGATCTTAAAGAAATCAAACATGGACCCAAGGCTGACAATGAAAACACAGTCTGGAAACCTCAGAGCCCTCTGCTGTCCCATGAGCCTTATTTCTCATTGGGGCTTCTCAATCTTAGAGTCAAGGCTGCCACCACACAAGCGTCCTGGGTGGGGCTGCTCTGGCCTGGGTGTGGACATACAATATTCTCCCTAATTCCTGCAACATTTACAACAAGGCTGGAACATTCAGACAAAAGTTTACCACAAAAAGCTCAGAGATGATAAAAGGGTAATGAACACAAAAAGAATCTCAAATTAGATAGTTTATAAGGTTTATAAGACTCACTTGTTGTCTTCAACTTGAGATCCCCTACAGTGCCTTCCTCTAGAGCTTGCAAAAGTCATTTGTTCTTTATCCTTAACACCTTAAAGTCCAGACCCAGGAAAGCACAGCCCAGAAACAGAGAGAGTTCTTTCTCCTAAGTTCCTAGTTTCTTGTGTCAAGCCAATTGACACTGGGAATGCCCACTCCCTATAAGGAAAACCAAAGGACAGCGGTCTTACCCTGTAGTCCAAAAAGGTTAGTCATTTTTTACAATATGACACAACAAGCCCAGACAGAACCATGCTTGAACACTAGTGCGGTGGGACAAAGTGCTTTCGGGGCACAGAAGGGAATATGATGAACTCTCATGAACTCTCTTCCTCCACGAAGCCTAGCTACCCTAGCCTAGAATGATCTTCTCTGCTCTGAAAACCTGTAGTCTATGTAGCTGAACTCTTACTTATAAAGTGCTGTGCACTGTCTTTTAATTATTTCCCAACAAGTCTGTATCTCCAGATCAGAAATTCTCCTTTTCTAATATTCCTTCACCCATGGAGCCAGGCACAGGAGATACTCAGGTAGGTGTGGGGGAAATACTTGTATAACTGATGGATAATTTGTCACAAACGCCCTCCACCTTAGAAGAAATAGTGCTGAGTAGGAAGCCAAGATTTGCTTTTGACTAGATATCTGAGGCAAGAGTATCACCTTAAGGAAGTTGTCTATGTTGATACATCCCCACCCATTTGCCTAAAACAAGTGCAGTTTTCTTAGTCTTGATTTTCTAAAACATTCTTGCAGAGAAGAAATGGCTGATGAAGAAATAAAATATCACCTTCCAGGTCCCAACTGTCCAGTTCTTGAGGTAGTAACATAGATAACGGGCTCCTTACAGCTAGGCCTCAGCTAGTTCCCAGTTCTACATGCCAGTCTTGTGCTCCTATAGTGCAGCCGACTGTAAGTGACTCTGCCACACTCAGTGGCCCTACAATTACCTCCCCAAAGGTATTTTCTGTACAGTAGTTTATAAACCAATGGCCAAGGTCTGTCAGGTACAGCACTGCTGTTTGAAACAGCAGAACCATTCCAGTGGTATGGTAGCCAGGCACTTACTGCTTTATTAGCTCAGAGTGCAGCTGTTTTGGTTCTCTTTGCAAACTTCTTCCTATCACAGGCTGCTCTCCCCCCTCGTCTGTGACAGAAGTGGTATAGGAGTATGTGTATGCATGTGCACATGTGTATGTGTAGAGAATGGGGAATGAAATGACAGCTATTCTTAGGCAGGTACAAAACTGCTATACATCTCCCTAGAAGACCTGAATTCAGTTCTTGGGCAGAAGTCTTATTAGATATGTTAGATGGCCTTATAGTTCATCCATCAATCATTAAACAGTACTGTTTATATAAGCCTTGTCACAGTGGTGTCCTAGGCCATTTGGCTTTAGGGTGCCAGCTTTGTAACATGGCCAACTTCCTCTGAAAGCAACTCTTTTCTAACCTGGTCACATAGCAATTTGGACAACAAGAGAATACTACAGAGACCAGCTGACACCAAAGAGGAACTGGCAGGATGGCAGAAACTCAATCACACAGACAGAAAATGGGTCAGTACATTATGGCCCTCAAAACCTGTACTCAAGTGACTAAAAATCATTGAACTCCTGCTCTTAGCTAAGAGCTGTGTCCTGGGGGCCATGGGAAAGAAAACTGACAGGCCCCCACACCACCTTGACTGCTGTCACTCCTACAGGGCAAGAATCTCTTAACCCTCCTCATGTCATCTGTTCCTGCAACACACATTCAGGAGAACTGAAGTCAAATGTGAAGGGTCTCAAGATGAATGTGTTGCTGGCTCAACACTGAAAGGTACCTGCTCTGAGCTGATATAGGCTTTCTAAGGACTAGCTAGCTATAAAGAGTAATGAGTTATGTCCTCTGTGATTAAATGTTAAATCTATAAGAGATCTACATAATCCTAAACTCATTAGTGACTGATTTCTTTTTTTTTTGAGACAGAGTCTCACTCTGTTGCCCAGGCTAGAGTGCCGTGGCGTCAGCCTAGCTCACAGCAACCTCAAACTCCTGGGCTCAAGCAATCCTCCTGCCTCAGCCTCCCGAGTAGCTAGGACTACAGGTATGCGCCACCATGCCCGGCTAATTTTCTCTCTATATATTTTTAGTTATCCAGCTAATTTCTTTCTATTTTTTTAGTAGAGACGGGGTCTCGCTCTTGCTCAGGCTGTTCTCAAACTCCTGAGCTCAAGCAATCCTCCTGCCTCGGCCTCCCAGAGTGCCAGGATTACAGGCGTGAGCCACCACACCTGGCCATGTGACTGATTTCTTAACACAGATTTCTCGGTTAAAGAAAAAGATAGTGTCTCTCAAAAAGTTGTCAAAGTAAAGCCTTCATACCTTAGATGTGAGGTCCCGATGAAAAATGCCTTTGAAGTGAAGGTAGCTGAGGCCCACTGCTATGTCATAGGCCAGTTTTACCCTCACAGTCCAGGGCAAATGCAGGTTACTGTCTAGCAATTGTTCCAGGTTCCCAGAGTTGATATACTGAAAAACATAAGGAAATCCCCGCTATCGTTTATCAGAAGTGTTTAGGCTGTTGGTTTACAAAGTAAACACGTAGAAGACAGAGACCATATGTTTTGTTTTGTTTTGTTTTAAGTTACTAAGGACTTATTCTGCATCCAAGCACTATGGTGGGTGCTGCACACAAAGGTACCTTCCCTTCGAGGAGATCACAACCTATTAAGGGATATAAACAATATCATATGGTAAATATTAAAATACAGTTATATGCAGACATGCACCACTCAGGATAAAGTTACTAACTCTGTCTGGGCACGACACAGGAAGCTGCACAAGGAAGTAAGGAGTCAGAAAGGATGACATGGGGTAGCAGGAAAGATGGACAGTCCACACAGAGAGAGCAGCATATGCAAAGCCATAGGTTAAGTGCATTCAGGAAACTAATTTACTCAATATGGCCAGAGTGCATGTGTAGGAGAATCAGGAAGTGAGGCCGATATGTTTTGCTAAGATATATGGACTTTATACTGTCTGTAGTGAACAAAAGAAGCCTTTTAAACAGGGGAGCACGTGGTCATATTTGCTTTTTAAAGAAAAGATTATTTTAGCAATGATATGATAGATGGATTAGAATGGAGAATATAAGAAAGGAGAAACAGGTTAGGCAATTTATCCTGGTGAGAGAAGGGCATCTAAGTCAAGGCAAAAGTAGAGTCATTGGGACAAGGCAAGATTCAAAATGTAGGTAGATGGCAGAGTGAAAAAAACTTGATGATTGCCTGGATCGGAGAATGAGGACAATAAAAAGTTCTAGGATGATCCCAGGCTATTGGTCCCTGGATGTCATTATTAATTATCCAGAATTTAGGGAAAGGAGTAGATTTTTAGAAGAGGCAATGTTAAGAGATAGTGAGTTCAGCTGGGACAAGTTGAATTTAAGGTGGAGATGTCCTACAAAGAATTATTTTAAAGTTTAAGAATAAAGTCTGGGCAAGAGACTACATGTAGGAGACAACAACATTGAGCTGAAGCAGTTACAGAGTCCAGGGAACGTATGAAACTGTCCAGGGGTTAACATGTAAAATGGGAAATTAACAGAATCCCAAGAGATGGTAAAATTTAAAGGAACAAGCAGAGGAAGAAGAACCAAGCAAGAATGTCATCACAGATGTTAAAGAAGGAGAACATTCTAAAAAGAAAATGACCAACAATATCAAATGCTACAAATCAAGTAAGATGAGCTTGAAAAGTGTCCACTAGAAAGTGACTGACAGCCTTAGCCAAAGCATTTTCAGTAAAGTTAAAACTAGAATGAGACTGAAGTGAACTGAGGAATGAGTAGGAGATAAGGCTATGGAGAAATTATGCGAAGATGTACTCTTCAAGAAATGTGGCTGTTCTTTATCATTCCTATATACCCATGAAGGGCGGCTGCTTTTTGCTCTTTTTTTAAAGAGTGAATAAGTATATTTATATATAAATAATAATAATAGCAGCTAATATTTAATGAAGTGCTAACATTGGGCCAGTACTATTCTAAGAACTTTACATATATTATCTCATTATTCTGCAGAATAACTCTATGATGTAAGCGTACTAGTACTCTCATTTTACAGAAGGCATTTAGAGGTTAAGCAACTTGCTCAAGGTTATCCAATTATTAAGTGGCAGAGACAGGTAGGCTCTGCAGTCTGGCTCCAGAGCCCATACTCTTACCATTACATCGCATTGGAAAGTCAAAGAGACCACAGCATCTGAGTCAGAGAGCCTCATGTAGCATAGGAGCTCAAAAATAAATTTACTCAAAACTTACATGATGTATTCTCTCTCTCTCTTTCTTCCAAGGGAGAAAAAGGGGGAAACTCCTATAAGCCTAAAATTCATTTCTTACTACTTATTTTTGGGGGGTGATGTTGAATTTACAAAGTACTGGGGAACCTAATGGAATAAGAGGCAAGAAATTTAAATTCTAGTCTAATTCTGCCTAATTGCCACTTACTTTGGATAAACCAACTAATAAAGCTATGTATCCTTCATTTTTCTCAACTACAAAGTAGGTGTGATAATTCCTGATCCACCCAATTCACAATGTGATTATGAGAATCTGATAAAACATTTGAAAGTGCTTAGAAAAAATTTAAATGTCATAGGACCTGAGATTTTCTGATGTGATAATATGAGCACCAAAAAGAACCAGTTGGGGGCAGCACCATGCAGCACTTTAGATCCCTGGAAAGGACAGATCAGTTTGGCAAGACAGAAAGAGTGGCTAAAACAATACATCCTCTAACTTTGCAAAAGAGAAACCTGTTGATCTGCTTTATCCTGCTTGATAATCCATCTTCGAAAATCTCAAAATAAGGAATAATGACGGCATAAGCACAGTGCCTTTTGAATCTACCCAAGGTTCACACTTGGGCTGCCCATTTACTGAAAAGAAACTGAGCTTGTGACTTCCAAGCTACAAGGCAGCAATGAAGCTGACATCTAATCATGCAGGCAAATTTCTTTCTTACTTTTTAAATTTATTTTTTGAGACAGAGTCTCGTTCTGTCACCCAGGGTAGAGTGCTGGTCTCAAACTCCTGAGCTCAAGCAATCTTCCCGCCTAGGCCTCCCAGAGTGCTAGGATCACAGGTGTGAGCCACCACACCCTGCCAAGGCAAATTTCTTTAGCTCTGAGAGTCAAAAGGTCTGAAGAGATGGTTTGAAGGTCATTGGCATGGTGAGAGTGTGATGGAAGCCCTGTCTTTGCGAGCCACTCAAGTTTCCAAACTGAGTGTCCGGCAGAAGAGACTACGATGGGAAGACAGTATGTGCACACTCTGCAGGCCAAGTGAGGCCAGGACTCTTGGTTCTGGTTCAGAAAAACATGTTTACTCTGTTCAGCAATGTCTCTAAAGGCCTGAGAAATCCATAGACCAAGCCAGAGAGAGGAACACAGGAAAAAGGTGAGACAAGATGAGGAATCATGATACTAATAGATTCTGGCTTTTCTAGGCAAGATAGAAAAAGCGTAAACTTAGGACCAGAGAGGAAAACCAAATGGAATTTGCTTTTACAACCCATTTCTTTTGCCTGCCTTTGATGAATACATTGGTGGGATGATAAGCCGCTGGGCCCTCAGAAACCACATCTCAATGTCTCAAGACCTTTGCATATATGAGGAAAGGTTTGAGATCTGTCAACAAGGAAGATTTCTAAGTTGCTACAAACTATATGTGCCCATTAGTTGGAATGTTCACTTCCCCATAGGCAACTCCCAGTGCAGACTCAGCTGGTGCGGCCTCTGAACAAATCCCTCTGCAGGAAGCAGAGGCAAGAGCAGCTGCACTAGCACATTCAGCTATTCCGGATGGGGATAACAGCTGCTTTGCTTTCGTTTTCTTCCAGACCACTCCCTCAGGCAGCCCTGTAAAACAACCTAAGGCATTGGCAATACATTTAAATAACTTAATAGAGAAGTTTTAACATTTTTATTGTTATTTTAAACTTTCAAGTTCAGAAAACTATAATACAGCCAATCAGATGTGTTATAGGTACTTCAAGAGCTCTCACTGACTATTATCTGTAGCACCTTTACCTATACCAAAACCTGTATCTCCTCCTCATGGTCTAATAAAATATTATAAAAGAGTTTCTTCCATTTCTCTTGTATTTGATACTTGGTTGCATTAAAGATACAGACCCTTTTTCCTAGAAGGCACTGAATAACTAAATGTGTCTTGGCAACTAAATTATATAAATAAACCTTTATTACTAAAATGCAAGAAATCACATGCCAACATCTTTTTAAAAATCACCAAAGGGGGCCAAGCATGGTGGCTCACGCCTATAATCCTAGCACTCTGGGAGGCTGAGACAGGAGAAGTGCTTGAGCTCAGGAGATTGAGACCAGCCTGAGCAAAAGTGAGACCCCGTCTCTACTAAAAATAGAAAAATTAGCTGGATGTCGTGGTGTGCACCTGTAGTCCCAATTACTTGGGAGGCTGAGGCAGGAGGATCACATGAGCCCAGGAGTTTGAAGTTGCGGTGCGCTATGATAACACCACTGCACTGTACCCAGGTCAACACAGCAAGACTGTCTCAAAAAAAGAGACACATAATCAACTAACGATTTTTTTCCACACAAGAGAATAACATGATTGGATATGCTATCCAAACAGTAATGTAAACACTGTATGGAAAGGCCTGGAATTAAGGCTGGGAGAACAGTTAGGATAACAAAGCCCTGAATAAGACAATGGCAGCAATAATGGAAAGGAGGTTAATATATGAGAGACAACTCAGAAGTAGAATCAACAGGATTTGGTGTTTGATCAAAGGTAGGGAGTAATTAAAAGAGATAAGTTACACAAAGACAGACCATCATGGTGTTTAGCTCCTAGTACACTACTAATTCTTCTCACTGTCAATATCTTATTATTATCATCCCTCCCCTAGGTTATTCCATTAGCCTTCTAATTAGTCTTCTTGCCCCCTTTTGCATCTTGAAAAGATTTAGCCCTCACTCCAATCCATTTTCCATAATTCAGACAAAATAATCTTTCTGAAATGCCAACCTAAAGCCACTCCTCTGTTAAAATTATTCAATGATGCTCTATTACTCTTAGGATAAAACCCATAATCCCTAGCATGGCACACAGAGCCTTTCGCTCCTGCTTATAAAGGTCTGACTCCTGCTTACCTGCACATGTGTACACATTGCTGGTCCCTCTACCCAGAACATCCTCCTCCACCTAGGCCTGGTTAATATTCACTCATTATTGAGGATTCAGTTCCATTTATTGGCAACCCATAGGTAGGGTTGGGGGTAAGAAAGACAGTCTATGCAAAAGGAACACAAAGATAACAAAGTAAAGGGATTATTAGTTATTCTTTTTTTTTTCTTTCTTCATAAGTAAGGGAGAAGGGATGAAGCTAAAAAGTTAAGAGGGGCAGTATAGTAAAGTGGGGAAGCCCAGAGACTGCAGTTAGACTCCCAAGGATTGAATCTCATCTCTGACTACAACTAGTTGTGGAACCCTGGGTTGGTTACTAAATTTCTTTAATATGCATCTATAAAATGGAAATAATAATAGTACCTAACCCATAGAGTTGTTGTGAAGATTCAGTAAGTTGATATATGTAAAATGCTAAGACTAATGTCAAAGAAAGTTATCAATATGTCAGTTGTTATTATTTCTATTATTATACATATTATTAGTATAGAAGTTCTGGAATACCAAGATGAAGCATCTATAATTAATTTGGCAGACCATGGGGGGGGGCCACTGAAACTTTACAGGTAAAGGTATAATATGATCTGATAAGGCCTGAATTATGTCCCCTAAAAAGATATGTTCGAGTCCTAAACCCTGATAACTATAAATGTGACCTTACTTGGGAATAGGGTCTTTACGGATATAATCAAATTAAGATGAGGTCATACTGGAGTAGGGTGGGCCCTTTATCTAATATAACTAGAATTCTTTTTTCTTTTTTTTTTTAGAGACAACGCCTCAATCCGTTACCCACGCTAGAGTACAGTGACACAATCATAGCTCACTGCAGCCTCGAACTCCTAGGCTCAAGCGATCCTCCTGCCTCACCTTCCCAAGTAGCTGGGACTACAGACACATGCCACCATGTCTGGCTAGTTTATTTTTATTTTTTTAGAGAGTCTTGCTATGTTGCCCAGGCTGGTCTTGAACTCCTAAACTCTGGTATTCTTATAAAAAGAGAGAGAAGAAACACAGACACATGGGGGAAATGTCATGTGATGATGGAGGGAGAAATTGGAATGAGACATTTGCAAGCCAAGGAACACCAAGGATTGGCAACAACCAACAGAAGCTAGGCAGAGGCAAGGAAGGATCTTCCCCTAGAGCCTTCAGAAAGAACATGGCCCTGCCAGTACTTTCACTTTGGATTTCCAGCCTTGAGAATAAAGTTTTGTTCTTATACGTCACTCAGATTGTAGTGCTTTGTTATAGCAGCTCTACAAAACTAAAATGATCTTTGTGGTAGCAGGATAGAAGAGGAAGTAGAGGCAGTTTTGGAGGGTGTTAAAAGAGCCAGATAGAGGTGACCAAACATCTGACTCAGAGTGCTGTTACGGGCATGAAAAAGTGGTCTAGAATCAATATGCAGAGGTAGAATCTAAAGGATTTAGCGACTGAGTGGTAGATACGAGAAATGGCAAAAAAGAGTCAAAGGCAACTCAGAGGTTCCAAATTCAGATGTTTAGAAGAGCAATGAGAAGGGATACCGAATCTTACCTGACTTATTGTTTCATCAGTAAGTCAGAAACCTGTCAGAAACCAGCATCAATATCAAACAGCCAAGTCAGTGGCTTATCAGACCTTCTGCTCTTCAGATGAGCCCTCTGCAGAGAAGGGCCTGCGCCCCGACCTAGTTTTCACTGTAGCCCAACAATGCCTTTGTGCTGGCCACTGCATTTTGTTGGTCAGCTCCAAACACAAAGGCTAGTCGACATCCCATCCTGCTGGCTTGGTTTAAACAAGAAAAGGAAGCTTTGTTACTACCCTGGGTAATTCCAGGACAGGCATCCCAAGAGTGCCCTGTGGGAGGCTTGTGTTCCAAAGGAGCCTCCTGTTCTCAGCTCGAGGATCTACAGCCACTACAAGCGTACATCCGTACATCCGCCAAGACCTGAGTTTGCCACAGTTTAGCCTCTACACCAGGAGGTTCGCCAGGGCCTGCCTGACTGAAATGGTCAATAGTAAAGAGCTGACTCAAAAAGAGAAAGGGAACACTAGCTCTAGGTACAAAGTAAAAGGCTTTTACTAACCCGGTATGTGTTTCAGAATATTTAAATGTTTCACTCTCTCTGCCTTCACATATGTTTATCTACTGCCCAGAATACCATTCTTCCCTTTTGTAGCTTTGCTAATTCTTATTTATCCTTCCAAATCCAACTAGAGGCCCTTATGTAGGAAGGCATTCCCTGATACTCCAACCCACTCTTTGTGCCACTTGATCATCCTGTACATATTTCCACTATTGCTTATTACACATCACACTGCACTATTACTGTGATGGCACGAACTAGGTCTTTCTCAACTTTGTAAGTCCAGTATCCAGTGAACAATAAAATCGTTGAACGAACAAATGCATAATTGCAACGTCTTGAAACATTCTTGTCACCCTTTATTTTAATAAATGATGAAATCAAGCCCAGTGAATTTAAATAACTTGCCTATGATTATTCAACTAGTAAACAGTAGAGTCTGAACTTCCATCCAAGCCTTTTGATGTCAAAGCCCAGGTTCCTTCTACTCCAGGAGCTTACACTTGTGTAGGGAAGCTAAAGCAAAAACAATTTTAATAAATGGAAGAATGTGTAATAAGAGAGATACAAAAATACTATATAGGAAAAGATAAGTGGGGGAAACATTATGACCAAATAAGTGGTGGTGGAGGAGGTGGGAGGTGGGGAGAGAGAAGGCACAGCAGCAGGAGAAAAAGAATCAGAAAAGGTTTTATAGGGAAATAAGTGGGCTTTGGGCCAGGTCTTGATGGGAGAAAGATTTCTATAGGACAGAGAGAAAGAGTAAATTCCAGGCTGAAGAAACAATATGAATCAAAAGCAACACAACAGGCCAGGCACAGTGTCTCATGCCTATAATCACAGAGCTTTGGGAAACCAAGGCAGGAGGATTGCTTGAGGCCAGGAGTTCAAGAAAAAAGCAAGAAAACACAGACCATGTTCAGTAAACAACAAAAAATCCAGTTTGCCTGAATTACAGAGTATTTGCAAAAAAGGGAACTAGGAGAAAAAAGGTAGGACTATGCTAGGGCATAAAAGACTAGTGTTTATCCTGAATTCCATTTCTTTTTT
>RJWJ010015289.1:0-29177 GCA_004363605.1 Indri indri | reverse complement strand
GCCAGCTTCATTTTTTCTTAATCATGAAAGATCATTTCAAAGAGAGTTCTCTAAAGAAGGATGAGTCAAGTGATGGTGGCATTTCTGTTACCTTTATAGGAACACACTTTCTGAATCCAGGATAGCGGGTTGACTTTCATCAGTGCGTAGGGGATGCTGACCACATGCATCCTGTTCAGGACACTCTGCGAGAGAAACAGACCTGCTCAGGGGCAAGCAGGACTGAGTCATACCAGAAAAAGCAAAAAAACCCAATGTCCTCTCACAGCAATATTCAGGCACAGGCTTGGGCTCATCTCTGGGTATAACACATTAGCAATGCCTTGTCCCAACAATTAGTCATTAGCAAACAACACTCACTGTTAACACTCCATGCCAGAGACCAGCATCTCTTTTGAAATCCAGCACATTTGTTAATGTTTCAGCTGAAAGTGGACAAAGAAGGTTAAATTGTTGAACAGCCCTCCCCAAAAGCCCTGTGCATGTTCTAGAGAAATTCTGAGTACATCATTGACACGTAAGAGTTTTAAGGACCAGATAAGCATTTCCAAATACCAGGCACCAATTAATCAATCATTAATCAGTTATTCAGATTACTGGGAACACATAAAAGCAGAAGGTCATACAATCTTGGACTGAAATAGGGAACCATGCTCATCACTAATCTGAAGATAGGGGAATACCACACGCTTACAAAGCTGTGAAGATGTCACCATGCATTTTCATCAGATGTTCTGAGTGGATGTTCTCTTCAGAACCAGGAGGCGCGGATGAGAAATTGCCATGGATATTCTTACTTCTCAACTTTACACCTAGGCCCCGCTAATCCTCACTCCCAGGGGCTGGGACCTGGCCTCTTCCCTCTGTAAGGGCTGGAGGCTTACGTCACCCTTCAGAAAGTCACTCCTCTTCTCCCGTCTTCTCATCCAGAGGTGTGCAGTGGATAGACCTGGGGGCTGGAGTGGACTGGGCCCTGAGGGTTCCCAGCATGGTCCTTTGCTTGCAGCGAGGACAGAGCCCAGGGTGGGGGCAGACCTGCCCCTCCCCGACAGGCACTGCAGCCCCCAGCCGCAGCCACTGGCAGAGACCAAGGGGAACAGGAGGGTCTGACTGGTGTGCCAGGAAATGCTGCTGCGCCATGAACGATGACGCTAAACATCCTCTGTTAGCGTGAGAACCCAGTGCACAGGTGATGTACTTGAGATTAGCACTGGACTGAAGGAAAAGAGAACCATGGGACTTGATCGGATGGATGTAACTTTTTAAAATATTAAAGCCCTTAAAAATACCTAAAATCATTTTCCAAATCTCCACTAAAATCTCTAGCTGTGCCCCCTCAAGCTACCACTTGCTTTTAAACACCTGTATTTCAGAAATTGAAACATAACCAATTTCACTTCCTAGTTTTGTTCAATTTAGTATTGCAATGTAAAAAAACTATAAGTACATTTTTATAGTTTTAAAAATATTTCCCACATTCTCACAAAATAATTGGGCACAATATATATCATTATTTATCAATTTGAAATAATATTTTAAATTGAATTTAAAAATAATTTAAAATATTTTTAAATATCTGATATTTAATAGTAAACCAGGGCTGCATGTAATTTATTATACCAAGAGATAACCTATGATCATAAACATTGCACTTATATATTTACATTCATGACAGCTTAAGTCAAAACTAGTCATAGAAAACAGTAACAGAAAAATAAGGGTGTTTTCTACTTTTTTAAACACAAAATGCCCTGCCCCTAGGCACATCACAGATTGAGCCAGCCCACTGGGCCAACCTGTGGTCCTGGCACTGTGCGCGGGTGAGCTGGGGCGCACTGCTTCCATTCTCCACGAAATCGCATGCACGTGAGTTTACTGACGACAACCGTGTGGGCTGCCTAGGGTCTGCTGAGAGATGCCTCATGCCCACAAGTTTAGCACAACCACAGAGACCCCAGGAGCAAGATGAGGACGGCAGCACGGCCTTACCTTGTCTGACCTGGATTAGAGGGCAAAGGCACTACCCAGGGGTGGTTTTGACAGGCGTAGTGACAGCTGTATGACCAGGTATGTCAGGTACCTGTGCAAGGCTGGAAGGACCACTGTCCCTGCCCCAAGAGCCCTTACCTTCCGAGTACCCGCACGCCTGGGTCAGAGCCCGGCACTGTGCCAGTAGGGACGCATGGGACACCGTGACTCCCACTGTGCTGCCTTCCTTGCTGGTTTTATACTGAAGGGTTTCAAAGAAAAAAACATCTTGTGGTTATTTCTAGAGGCCACGGCAGATAGAATGGAGACTGACGGAAACTTAAAAAGCAGCAGCACAGCCAGGCGTGGTGGGCCATGCCTGTAGTCCCAGCTATTTGAGAGGTTGAGGCAGGAGGATCGCTTGAGCCCAGGAGTTCGAGGCCAGCCCGGGCAACATAGCAAGACCCCATCTTTAATAAAAAAAATAAAGGAAGTTGTTGGTGTCTCCCCCTCACTATCCCTACGCCCTGGCCCGTGAGAGGACACTTCAGATGAAGATGAAGCTGTGGCTCACCCAGCAGGGGCCCAAGGGCAACAGCGGTACAACAGTGTACCACGGCTCCACCCAACTGTTTGCACCCAATGGGACCAGTTAGGGAAGAATTAGGTAAGAGTGAAACCTGAAAGGATCTGAGTAGGGTTCTATATGATACTTTATATTTCTGGGGCAGAGATGAAACAATGAGAACTCGGCCTGAAATTAAAAAAAAAAAAAAAAGCAGCTTATATGCTCACGAAAAACAAGGCCTAAACCGGTGGGGTGTATTTTCTCACACTCTGAGTTAGGGATGGTCATTACCTCAATGTAGGCAGTTCCGGCCCCTGTGTCTTGGGCCAGAGGGTGCCAGTCCTTGGGGGGCTTGGCCAGATGCTTCCCATCAATCACCAGCCAGGACAGGGGTGGCCAACCTGTGACCAGGCAGACAGGACAGCACTATAGCGTCAGAAGGTCTCAGCTCCCCACACACAGAACCTGCGCCTCCAACACGCAACTAGCTATCAAGGTCTAAGGAGCTCAAGTTTTAGTCTCATTTCATTTTATTTAATGTAAAAAGGTATATCTGATCAGCAGCTACCATAACAGACGGCACACGCAGGTTGAGCCACCCAACCCGATGAGAATCAAGATTCAGGAAGGGCTTGAACAAGGCAGCACTTCTGGTGAAGACCCTGCAGCCTCTCTACCATTGACTGTCTAGAACAGCACCCCTGGGGCACGGTCCGACCAAGACCATATCAGAACACTGCCGCCCTTTCCTTGGGAGGCCTCACCTTTGAAAGTTGCCACCTCTCCCGTCTGTGCCTTGGGCAGGCCTTTCTGACAAGCGTCTGTGGTCAGGGCCAGGGTGACTCCACAGCTGCCCAGGAGAAACCCAACCTGCTGGCTGCCTGCATCCTGCGGAAGACAGAGCGACAGGTGGGAACAGGTGTTCACAGGAGCTGCAGCCCCAGGTCATCAGGGCTCCACGCTATGCAGAGAACAGAGCTCTTTTTTATCCACCGTCATAAAACTTCTAGAACAATTTCAGTCCTATTATTGGTATATATGAGATATTCATAGAAATAGCTCACAAAAACAACAATTATTTTTAAATTTGAAAAACATTTTTGGTTTGTTTTTGTGGTGAACTATAAAGTTCTGGATAACAGGCTAATTTCTCAAAGTTTATTCTTGCAAATGACATTTAGAAGCATTTTAATAATAGCACTGAGATTTCTATTGAATCACATGTGAAATTTACAAATGAATCTTGGAGGCCTGACCTTTAACAATATTAATCATTTCTACACAGAAATACAGGCTTTCTTCTGGCCAAATCTTCAGTTATATATGTCACTCAGCAAAGTTTTGTCATTTTCTTCATATGAGTTTGACAAATCTCCATGTTTTTTTCCCTAAATATCACTGAATCCAAATGCCTGCTCACCCTTTGAGATATACTGGTTATGTCTGCGTATTTGTGGATACTTTTCGCATTAACAACTGCCTGAACACTGGGAGAGGATGACAGAAAACTTTAACTTTGTAAACACATGCCTAGTCTATACCTAAATGGTATCTTCTCAATGATCTCATTACTTATACTTATTTTAGATCTAAAATGTTATAGCTACCAAGAAGATCAGTAAGTCCCCCACATTAATAATTTGTCGATAACAAAAACTGCCTTCTGTCATGTAAGTGAACAGAAACACAGGAGAATTTCCATCTGTTTATTCAAAACAGTGAGCTCTATCACTGTAATGATAAGTTTACCTCTAAGAAATGAAATTATCAATAAACATATGGCTTTGAGGAAGAGTCTAATAAAATCTTATTGAACACTAATTCTATTCATTAGAGGAAAAAACGCCTATCACTTCTGTTGGGAAATTCAAACAGGTGCCAGAACAGCTCCACCTAACAAGGTGCAGTGTGGTCTCACCACAGCAAAGCTGTTCCAAGTGCCCCCCCCTCAACAGCACAAGAGAGCGTCTGCAGACAAAATGGCATCTGACTGCTCTCTTCAGTCCTGACCTGCTTGCCTGCCGGCCATCATCTTCCTCTCCTCTGTCAAAACAGCCACTTGCTGTTGGCCCACACCCTAGCGTGAAGCTACGGTGACGGGGAAGCCAGACACCACTGGCTGCGACAGTGCTTGTGTGGGGCGTGGCCCCCGGTTTGCTACCTTTCTTGTCAACGGCACTTCTATGGGGACAGGAACCAGCTCTGCCAGGAGACACCCGTAAAACGCAACCATGAACATCACAGGGTCACTATTTGGGAACACAAGCGCTACCTGCAATGGTACAAAGAAAAACATGAAATCTACTCAGGAATGGTTGAGTCTTTTCAACATTCAGAATCTCTCACTCAGACATTGTAGATTTTCTTACAGTTTTCCAAATTTAGTTCAGAAAATCTAATTTTGGAATTAATTCTTGGTCCTTAAATTTCCTTATTCATGTAATTTTTAACAAATAATTTTTAGGTTGAAGTCTTTACTCCATACGCAACAAAATAATTTTAAACTTCTGGGTTTAGAGGCCATCCAGCCTGTGTCTGGCTGTGGGTTCTAGACCCGGTTCCCACCCACACTGGTATCACCTGCCCTCAATTAGCCCAGGTGAAAAATACCTTTACCGACATAGAAAGTGAACATGGAATAGAATTATATCTAAAATAATAGTTTCCAAAAGAAAAAATCCTAACACCAAAGTTTTAACTGGACAGATCTTCGCTCAAGACTTAAGTGCAGCAGGGAAGTGTGGTGGGTGGAGAAGACCTCCACAGAGATACCAGAGCCTCCCCTATGTCCCCATGGGGTGTTGCTCCCTGGTCCTACCTGGTCACCATGCTGCCACTCTTTAAATTGTAAGTTCTGCTTTATTTATCTTATATTTTAATTATCAAAATTTTAAAAAACAGATTTAAAATGACAAAAGTACTAATGAAAAGCAACAGCCCCATGCTCCATCCTTCCCCACTCCCTGAAGCAACCATTTTTAAAACATTTTAGAGCTTTCTTTTCTTATTTACTCTCATATTTTTAAAGTATTACTTTTCCATTGCTATAGTTTGTTTTTAAAATTTTTAGGCCTGTACTTTACTTCCTGTTACTGAGATGAATTTCAGCCCTGTTTCCCTCCTCCCATCAGCCAGTCTCCGTTTCTTACCATATCTGGTTAAATCAAAAGCTATTTATGGAATAAAATATTATAATAATTTTGCCTGAAATCCTAGGTGACAAGTCAGAATAGTACTTAACTGGGTAGACTGTTAACACAAGGACTTTGGGAACACAGAATGATGGATAACCAATAACCCTTTCAAGACAAAATTTAAGACAGCTCATTTTGTACTTGACGTCTGGAAGTTGAGTTTCTAACAAGTATGTCTGTTTTTCAAAGCTTTTCAGGACAAAGCTGTCCTTCAAACATTGTTTTTTATAGTGGTTGACCCAGAACTATAACCTATAACCTTGAGACTAGATGTTTGGTATGGAAAATATATTTTTAGAGACTTTGTTATGAACAGTTGTGTTTTTATAAAGTATAATATCATAGGAAGTTGAATTTGCCACCAATCTCTGATAATTAATTCACTCACTGTGACCCTTTTGATCTTTTTACTATTAACCTAACTACATGGATTCTCTTGCACATCAAGGAGTATCTGGAAGTCTTTGCCCTTGCAAGAATGTTTTTCAAGAAAAATAAATCAGTGATTCCTAGATTTACTCTAAAGCACAACATAAAATCTCATCTATCAGCACAACGTATCATAAACTATCATTCTCATACTTTTTACCTTTTTATAGCCAAGTACACGCTTCCTTTCTTTTCTGATGGTGACAGCTACCATCACTTTCACTTGCTTTGTTTTCTATGTAGTCCCAACTAATCTGCCCTAAAATGCTCCACCAGATGTGTCAAATACCTAGCAATAATATTTTCCAAGTAACCAGTCAATCAGGTGAGCCCACTTGCTGCCAACCCCCAACCTTACCCTGGGGCCTCAGGCCTCCTGGTCCCATCTGGGCTGCCCTTGGTCATCCCGGACTCCGCTGTGGCTCTCCTGCTTGGACCCTGTTCACTCATTTGGCTGAAGCACATGCTTTACGGGCTTGCCAAGAAAGAGTGCTTGCAAGCTGAAGTTTTTTGAGTCCTGCATGTCTGAAAATGGTTACACCACCCTCGCATTTCTTGAATCTCTGGCAATAGAACTATAGGTTAAAAATCATAGTCCCGGCCAGGCGTGGTGGCTCAAGCCTGTAATCCTAGCACTCTGGGAGGCCGAGGCGGGCGGATTGTTTGAGCTCAGGAGTTCGAGACCAGCCTGAGCAAGAGCAAGACCCCGTCTCTACTAAAAAAAATAGAAAGAAGTTATCTGGACAACAAGAAAAAATTAGCTGGGCATGGTGGCACATGCCTGTAGTCCCAGCTACTTGGGAGGCTGAGGCAGAAGGATCGCTTGAGCCCAGGAGTTTGAGGTTGCTGTGAGCGAGGCTGACACCACGGCACTCTAGCCAGGGCAACAGAGTGAGACTCTGTCTCAAAAAAAAAAAAAAAAAAAAAATCATAGTCCCTCTGAAGTTTTGAAGTATCACTCTCCACTCTCTTCTAGATTCACTGCTGAGAAGTCCTGAAGCCACTGATTGCTGATTCTACTTTTATTGCCCTGAAAGCTTGGAGATTCTTCTCCACAGCCCAAGTGCCGTGCTCGATCCCACTGCACGCTCTGGTGTGGTCTGCCGCACTCACTCTGGGTATGTACGCTCTCGGGCCAGGACACTGCTACTTATCACATTCTGCTTTCTGTCCTTTCTCATCCCGGACTCCTGCCCTCAGTCGGACATTGGGTCATCCTGACCGAGTCTTTAATTTTGTCTTATTTTTTCTCCTACTTTGCCTCTCTCGGTCTTTCTTACCAGCATCCTTTTCTTGGTCATGGAACATCCTCACCTCAGATCTCTGGGGATATTAATAGTAACTTTCAGAAAATTTGTCTTCTGTACCTACCTTTCCTCCAGGTTTGTTTGTTTCCTCTTCCCTCCCCTTCTTCCTTCCCCCCTCCCTTCTCTCTGTCCTCCCTTTTCTTTTCTTTGCCTTTTGGTTGTTTTCTTTCATATTGACACTTCCCTCTCAACTGCCCCTGGCTCCTGGGGAGGCAGGCACTGCAAGAGCTCCTTGGGGCTGCCTGCCAGCTGTCAGACCCTGGCTTTCCATGTTGGTGACCTGACACGGGTAACCTCTTCACTAGGCGGTTTCACTGGTACGTGCACTGGTTTTCACATCCTCCTGTCTTCCACCCTGGACCTCCTAGTACATCTGCCCTCCTCCAATCTGGTTCAGCCTGCCCACAGCAGTACTGTCCAACAGAACTTTCTAGGACGATGGAAATTTTCTAGCCACGTGTGGCTCCTGAGCTCTTGAAATGTGGCTCATGTGAATGACAACTAAATTTTAAATTTTATTTAGTTTTGGTTAATTTAAGTTTATCTCCTTCCCTATCCCACATGGTTACTGCCAACCCTACAAGGCCACGTAGCACAAGGGAATCAGCCTACAGTTCCTTTTGTGTTTTACGTGGCAGGCAGGTAAGAGGAGCTGCCTGGACACATGCGACAGGGAAGGAGATGAATACCAAGCACACAGACCTTCAAAGTCGGGCCAATGTTAATTCATAAAATCTAAGTTTGGGAAATTTAACATTTATTAATATCAACATATGTGAAGTCAAACAGAAAAGATGCAGAATCAGTGGACAGTGACAGAATAAGAACAATCATTTTACTCTGTATCACGAACTTTCCCCACATTTAATGTTTTTTAATGCCTTGTATTGATTCTAACCAACTGACAGAACACTGCTTTCAATGAAACAGGTTTTTAAAGTCTCTGTTTTTGCTCACTCCAATAAAGCGCATTCTCGTTACTTACTCTGTCTCCAGGTTTAAGTAGTGGTTCATTCTTACTAGTCAGTTTATTAAGTAGAGTATAAGCTAGTTTTAAACTCCGACTCCAAAGTTTGCCTAAAATAAAATAAAAATACTAAGCAATGTAAAATTTAAGAAATTAATAATTAACATTTTAATGTAGCAATCATAAAGCCTCATAACATACCATTACCCTATTACTGGAAATTCTGGTAATTTCCAACTAATAACTATTCTGCACAATGCTGTGATGAACATCATAGTTTTCTCTTAAAAATAACTTACAGATTTATTTTTCTTAATACAAAAATAAAGCAGGATTTTACTACAGAAAATTTAGAATACAGAAAAGCCAGAAGAAAAAAGCCAGTGTTCTATGTATATATGTGTGTATATGTGTGTGTACATATACAAATATACACATACACACATACATGTATACGTGTATGCGTAATTTTCAAGAAATGAGATACTTTACCCAGCTATTTTCAATTAACATTGCATTGTGAATGCATTTTCATGACATTAAATAACCCTCGATTATGTCATTTATAAGAATGGCACATAATTCACTTAATCTTCACAACGATTCCTGAGTAGGTCATATCTTCGTCTCCGTTCTTTACTCTAGAGAGCCCTCAGCTGCTGGAGCAGTGCATGTGGACCTCACGCCAGGCCCAGGGCCCAGCAACCAGGCCTTTGCCCTGTGAGGTCCCTCCTGCCACATGCCCCGCCTGGTGCACAGCCCTGGTGAGCGCACAACTAAGGAGAGATTTGCCGAGGAAGGCAGGACAGAGGACAAGGCCAGAGGACTGAGGATATCTGGGGAGGTAACAGAGACAGGGGTGTAACGGGACAGGAGGACTGAAAAACCTGAGTCCCCCCCAACCCCTGAAGCAGCCTTAATATCCCCCACACAGTCTGTCAGAGACGCAACAGTCGTCACTCAGCCCCTCTAAAGCTCCTGTGGCACAAGCACGACAAGGCTAGGCACCCCTGCCCTCCACGTGAATGCACAAATGCGACTGCAATAACATAAAACTCAGGTGTAACACTGTGAAATAAGTGAACTGTGGGACCTGAGAAATAAACAAGAAAAAAATGTCAACGCAAAACGTTGTTTTAGCCTCTTCTAAAAGGTTAATTCAAGATGATAATAATTGTAATACATAAAGATTCCCGAACAGAATCCAGCTATGTATACAAAGAATAATGCCTCCTGACCAACCCAGTTTTATCCTGGGAATGAATGCAAAGAGGTTTAACAGAAAATCAACCTAATTTGCCACATTAACAGAATAAAGGTGAAAAATCATCTCAATAAATGGCAGAAAATTAAAGCAATTTAACAATCATTCATGATTTTAAAATGATTATAAATGATTTTTTAAAATCCTTCTTAAGCTCAGATGAAAGGAAGCACACTTCCTTAGTGTGACAAAGGGTGTCTTTAAAACCCCAACAGGAGACACCACAATTAATGAGCAGATAGTGAACGCTTTCCCTCTGAGAACAGAAGCAAGCCAAGGACATCTGTTTTCAACATTTTACTCAAAGTCCTAATCAGTGCAAAAAAGGGCGAAAAGAGGTAAAATGGATGGACACAGAAACTGGCATTATTTGCAGATGACATGAGTATACCTTATGCACCTTCTGTAACTGAATTTGGCAAGGCTGCCAAATTATCAATATACAAACACCATTTGATGTCTACATTCTAGCAATAAACAGTAAGTAAAAATTTTTGATGATACTATTGACAATAAGACTAAAATACAGACACTAAATACCTAAGACTAATTGTCACAAGAAATAGGCAAAGTCTCCCCACAGAAAACCATAAACATTACTGAGATAAAGTAAAAAGATTTGAATAGATGGAGGGAGACATCACGGCCGTGGGCTGGAATGTTCAACGTGCAAAGGTGTTAATTCTCCTTACACTGATTCAAAGCAATGCTGACCAAAATCCAAACAGGTACGTTGTGGCACTTGACAAGCTAATTCTAAAACTAACCCTGAAATACACAAGGCAAGAATAGCTAAGATATTCTTTTTTATACCATCCCACACCATACACAAAACGCATTCCAGGTGGACAGCAGGTCTAAATGCAAAGGGTGAAACAACACCACTTTCCCAAATTAACAGAGTAACTTCATGATCTCTGCCTAGGGAAAGGGTCCTAAAGGGAACACAAAATGCGCAAACCATAAAAGCAAAGAAGGTGAGAGTGGATGCAGCTTCTGTTCACTAAGCTACCATCGCAGAGTGAAGAGCCAGCCACACGGCAGGGAAAGACAGCTGCAGCACGCCCCTGGAAAGGACTGGCCTCCAGAGCTGGAAATCAGCTAAAATCGACCAGCCTGACAACGCAAAGTTCTCACAACGATGGGAGCAGGTGGGATGCAGCACTGATGGGGTGAGCGCAGACTGGAAAAGTGTGGCGTTACCTAGTCACCGGGAAGATGCACCCCCAGACCAAGCTTCCACTCCTGAGTACTCACCTTTCAAAAGCTTATGCTAGGCCGGGCACGGTGGCTCACGCCTGTAATCCTAGCACTCTGGGAGGCTGAGGCAGGCAGATTGTTTGAGCTCAGGAGTTCTAAATCAGCCTAAGCAAGAGCGAGACCCCGTCTCTACTAAAAACAGAAAGAAATTAATCAGACAACTAAAAATATATAGAAAAAATTAGCCGGGCATGGTGGCGCATGCCTGTAGTCCCAGCTACTTGGGAGGCTGAGACATTAGGATCGCTTGAGCCCAGGAGTGTGAGGTTGCTGTGAGCTAGGCTGATGCCACAGCACTCACTCTAGCCCGGGCAAAAGAGTGAGACTCTGTCTCCAAAAAAAAAAAAAAAAAAAAAAAAGCTTATCCTAGGTTTTCCTAGGAGCTCTGCTTCTAATAGCACAGGCTGAAACAACCCAAATGTCCACCAACGGTATGAAGCATAAGGAAATCCTGGTCTATTCATTCTGCGACAGCAATGAATGAATGAACTACAGCCACTAACATGAATGAATTTTAAAAGCATAACAGTAAGAGACTCTGCTGCTACAGATCGGCACTCCCACAGAGCACACGAACCATCTGCTGGAGGCAGCAAAGACAACCAGAGGAGTCAGGCTCCAGAAAGGGAAAACCCTCAGGGAGCTGAGCTAACCTGGCACCGGTGTCTTCACACTGTGGGTGTTCATGGGCTCTGGCCCCCACGGGAGGCCCTGTGCTGCCGGCGCAGGAGGAGCCCACGGAGCTTTCATCAGACACAGGGAACCCCAAGAGCACAGTCACCTCCCCTCGTGACATGTGCTGAATGCTCAGGCTGTATGCAGCAGGAGGCTGGAAACCCTTTAGGAAACCTCTGGAAAGCAGAGTGGAGTCCTGAAACTGCCACAGGAGACCAACACCAAGCCTGGGAACCCACGGAGGACAGGGACGCACGGATACCCCGGGCCCTGGGCGGAAAGCTCTGGAGAGCCAGAGGAAGAGCAGAGGTGGCAGGGCCAGCCCCCTGGACTGCAGGAACCAGCCCCCACTCTACTCTCCTAGGGAAGACAGCATGGTCTGGACCCTCCATAACGTGTTTATACACAACATTCAGTCAAAAAATACCAGGCGTCCCCAGAGAGAAGTTCCCCTGACCCAAACCAAGAGAAATCACAGATAAGAGCAACAGCCCCAAAGGTGACCAGATACTGGTACTGCCTCACAAAGACTTTCAATTACAATAATTACTGAGTGCACTCAAGGCAACAGAGCAACAGGTGAGGAAAATGCACGGGATGATGAAGAACTTTCCCCAGAGAACTAGAATAGTAATTAGAAGAGAACTCGCCAGGAGTTCCACAGCAGACTAGAAATTTTAGAAGACAGGATTAGGGAATTTGAATAAAGGAAAATGGAAAATATTCAAACTGAAGTATATATAAAAAAAGAATGCAAAATGTAAGAGAGAACATTAAAGGCATGTGGGACTCAGAGAAAAGGTATGATGTAAGTGTAACTGGAGTCCCAGAAGGAGAGAAGGAAAAAAACTGGGGAAGAAGCAATATATCAAGAGATGATGGCTGTAGTTTTCTAAAGCTGGTGAAAGACGCCATCCTACAGATTTAAGAAGCCCAGTGGACTTATCACAGGAAAATTTCAAAGAACATCACAGGAAAATTTCAAAGAACATCACATCTAAAAGGCAGCTGTGAGCCAAAGAAAAAGAACATTTTTAAAAGCAGCTAGAGAAAAAAAGACATAGTACAGTCAAAAGGACAACAATAGTCTGGTATCTTCTCAAAAGCCAATAACGGTATCTTTATACAGCTGAAAGGAGATAAATGGCCACCACATATAACCTTCGAAAATGAAGATGAAATAAATTGTTGTCAGACAAGTACTGAGAGACTTCTTCACCAGCAAACCTACTATATAACAAACACACAGGAAGTTCTGCAGGCCAAAAGGAAATGATTACATGGGAAAATGTAGGATTGCAGGAAGGAAAGAACAGTAAAACAAAGAGTGAGAACATATGACTGACTTTAAAAAAAACAGTGGCAGGAATATCTTACGCTGTGTAAATAAATACAGATTTAAACTACAAGACAAGGAGGATGCAAAAAAAGAGAAAGTGTGTCACGGGCTGGGTCTTCAAGAGGTGGACACTGAGACAGACTTAGACATGCAGA
Organism: Indri indri; assembly: GCA_004363605.1. Taxonomy (NCBI): domain Eukaryota; kingdom Metazoa; phylum Chordata; class Mammalia; order Primates; family Indriidae; genus Indri; species Indri indri. The sequence continues at coordinate 16,051 of RJWJ010015289.1, read as the reverse complement.
AGGATTACTAGAGAATAAAACCTGTGAAGGGAAAAGGGACCAGCAGGATTGTGCAGGAGCTGTCACACCACAATGTGGACCTGACAAAGTCTCTGCAAGCCCAAGACTGTTGACGAGGAAAGTGCTGCTGAGCAGGCAGGACCAGGCCCCTGCACCACCGCCTTGCTTACTCACCAGCCAGGGACTGCCCCACCAAGAGCATGACCTAGACTTGAAAGCTGAATTTAACAGGTGGAGGCTGTGAGCTAACCACATTCCCTGAAGGTGGGCAATGAGTTCCTTTACTAAGGAATTATAGCTAATGATAAGCTATCACAGCCAAGTGGAATTTATTCTACGAATGCAGGGCTGCTTAACATTTGAAAATTAATCAATGTAATTCACCACATTAACAGGGGAGGGGAGAGGAAAAACCACATGATCATCTTGCTAGAGCAGAAAAAGCATTTGACAAAATTCAATCCCAACCATGATAAAAACTTTTAGCAAACAAGGAACAGAAGGGAACTTTCTTAATCTGACAAAGAATTTCTACCCAAAAACAAGCAAACAAGACTACAGAAAGCATCATACCTAATTACCAAAGGCTTTTCCTCAGATGGAGAAAGAGGCAAGAACGCCCACTCTTCAACACTGCTCTAGTCAACACTGTGCTGGAGGTGCTAGCTTGTGCAGAAAGGCAAGAGAAAGAATAAAGGTGTGAGCATTGGAAAGGTCAAAATAACACTGTCATTGGTCACAGATGACATGATTTTTGTACACAGGAAATCTAAAAGATATATGAACAAACTACTAATTAATGAACAATTAGCACATTAGCAAGAACACTGGATACAAAGTCACTATTTTAAAAATCAATTGCACTTCTATACACAAGTAACAAATCTGTATAAAAAATTATACCATTTACAGTAGAATAAATCTCAAGAAAAATGCTCAAGACTTCTGTACTCAAAAGTATAAATATACAGCCAGGCACAGTGGCTTACACCTGTAATCCCAGCTACTCAGGACTGCTTGAGCCCAGGAGTTCGAGACAACCCTGGGCAACACAGCAAGACCCCATCTCTAAAAAACAAACAAATAAAAAAAAGAGTATAAAAATATTACTGAGAGAAATAAATGCAGGCCTTTAAAAAGGGGAAAATATTCCACAGTCATAAAATGGAAGGTTGCATAATTATAATATAGGTTGATTATTCCTTATCTGAAATGCTTGGGAACAGAAGTGTTTGGAATTTTGAATTCTTTTGGATTCTGGAATATTTGCATTATATGTACTTACTAGTTGAGCATCCCAAATCCAAAAATCAGAAATCCAAAGCTCCAGTGAGCATTTCCTTTGGGCATCATGTCTGTATGCAAGAAGTTTCAGTTTTTGGAGCATTTTGGATTTTTGGGTTTGGGATGCTCAACCTGTAATATCAATTGTCTTCAAATTGAACTACAGATTCAATGCAATGCTAATCAATATCCCAGTAGGAATTTTGATGGAAATTGATAAGCTGATTCTCAAGTTTACTTGAAAATACAAAGGGCCAAGAACAGTCCAGGCAATCTTCAGGGATAATCACAGAGCTAGAGGACTCACGAAGCTCCAGTAATTCAGAGAGGACAGACAACAGACTGAGAAACAGGAGCCCAGAGCCCACAGGAATGCTTTCACCTGACACGTGGAAAAGTAACACTGTAGTGCTTTGGGGAAAGGACTGCCTTTTCAGTAAATGATACTGAGTCAATTAGACATTCATAAGGAAAGAAAATGACTCTAACTCCACACCATACACAAAATTAAATTCTATCAGGGGCGGGAAACCTGCGGCCCTGGGGCCACCGGTGACCTTCTGGATCCTTGAGGGCAGCCTTTTGACTGAATCCAAATTTTACAGAACAAGGGATTTGCTCTGCGAAGTCTGCATTCAGTCGAGGGGTCGCACTCGGGGATCTAGAGGCCAGATGTGGCCTCGAGGCCACAGATTCCTCACCCCTGTTAGATGGATCATAATACCTAAATGTGAAAAGTAAAACAATAAAGTTTTTAGAAGATTATGTTGGAGGCTATCTTTCTAAATGAGACAAAAAATTAACCATAATACAGGGAAAAAAAAACAGATAAATTAGACTAAATTAAATTAGGGCTTTTCATTCATCAAAAGCCACAGTGAAAAGTGTTAAAAGGCAATCCAAACAGGGAGAGGATATTTGCAAAACATGTATCTGAAAAAGATGTGTATCTGAAATATATAAAGAAATAAAGTATTAGCAAGCAAACAGAAAAATGAGGCAAAGATTTGAATAGTTCATAAAAGAGGATATTCAAATAGCCAATAAGCATATGAAAAGCATCATCAGTCATCAGGCAAACGCAAATCAGAACCATAACCTGACACTGCAACATACTTACAAGAAAGACTAAAATGAAATAGACAGACAGTACCAAGAGCTGGTGAGAATTTGAACAACTGGAACTCTCTATACTCTGCCTGTGGGAGTGAAAACGCTGTGACCCCTTGGGAAAGCTGCTTGGCAGCATGTCCTGAAGAACAATTACACTGTGGTTTACACCCAGCACAAATGCCCACATAAGCTCACCAAGAGACTCACACAGCAATGTTCATGACAGCACTATACACAATAGCCCCGAAGTGGAAGCAACCCAATGTCTATCTACTGGAGAGTATATAAATAAGTTCTGGAATATTTATACAATAAAATAATATCCATCGATGAGAATAAACTAACTACAACTTCATACAACAATGGAAGCATCTCCATGTTGAGTAAATGAAGAGAAACACACACAAAAACCACTTTTTATATAATCCTGTTTAGATAAAATTTAAAAACAGGTAAAGCCAGTGGTGTGAGTAGTCAGGACAATGGTTACCCTTTGTGTGAGAGGATGTCAGTGCTGGAAGGGGCATGAGATGAGGGGACGGGGACCTGGCAACACTTTTGCTCTAAGTGCTCCTTACAGGAGTGTATTCACTCTGTGAAATGCATCAAGCTGTGTACATGCTTACAGTTTGTGTTCCATAAAAACGATATGGAACGAAAAGATGCCAAACACAAAAAAATACATAATTGCATGATTCCATTTATACAGAGTTCAAAATAAGACAAAACTAAACTACATGGTTCAGAATGCATCTACAGAAGATTTAAAACACTCAAATGCTCAGCACCCAAGCAGTGGCAGTCACCGTGAGACAGTGAGCAGTCCTCTCCAGTGGGAGGCAGGGGCGCCCGGAGTGACGTAACATTCTATTTATCTGCCAGTTGTGTTGGTTTCTCAGGAATCTGGTTTACAGTACTTATTGAGCTACATGTCTGTGCTGTATACCGTGTCACATTTCACAGCTAAGCCAGAAGCACATCGTTTCTGTCAATACTTGCCGTAGGTGAGAGTGCAGACGGCCTTTCCAGTCGTGTCCAGGGCAGTCAGGCAGGGGGCTCTGGGCTGGGTGCTGCCCCACCGCTGCAAGGCGGCCAGCAGTGACGGGGGCCAGGGAGTCCCCGCAGCCAGAGGCTCCCCTTGCAGCACTGCCATCTGACTTCCCTCAGGCTTGGGCTGATTTGGATCTGGTTGCTGAACTATGAGCAAAATCAAAGTTAAAAATCAATATTTCAGAGTACAAGGCACATAATCTGTTTTTAAGCATTCATATTTTATAATTCTGTTTTTTAATTCCAACTATAAAAAGCTTACAATAATGTGTTTAGATTTTTTTTATCTTATCACAATTACAGACCAATTAACCGAAGGACTAAAGTCATGGTTAATGACGGTTTTGAAATGAAGTTAGTAACAACCCACCATCCTGGTAACCGCAGCCTCACATGATAAAGGAAACCCCGAGACGGTGTTTCTCCCACCCTCCGGACTGGACTATGGCACCTTTAATGCCCACAACCCCAGCACAGCAGCAGCTAACAGCCAGGCTCCCACAGCCAGGGGACGGGACCTAGTGATCTGTTCGCACAGGACCACAATGAGCACAACCACTTCAGTCTAGGCACCGGAACAACTGTCGCCATGTTGAAAGAAAAAGTAGTCTATTTCCAGTGGTTATGTAACTAAAAGGTGCTCAAGCACTAAGAGAGACTGCTCTAAGAAGCATTCATACCATTGAACTCTGAATTTGAAAGGCACTGTCTGATTCCAGAGGGGAAACAGCATCCTAAAGCCATGTCTAGTCCTCAGGCATGGAGGAGGCTGGGCCAGTCTGCCACAGCAACCCTGCAGAAAAGGCCTGGCGCTGGGCTGGGGCAAGCATGGGCCCCGGGGCTCTCTCAACACACTCAAATGCTATACTGGCTTAATTTCTGGTTTATACTTCTTTCTGCTTCTTGCTAGTCTTCTTTTTAAAAAATAAATCTATATTCTTTCTCTCTAAATATGTTTCATTCATAAATGAAAGGCTAAAATTCTAAAAAGGGGCCAAATCTATGCTGAAAATGGAATACTTTAAAACCATGAGAAGACAAGAATTTCAGATATAAAGTTTAAATAAATTTAAATAATATAACCTTAGAAGTATTTTTATGAAGTACCAACCACTGGACCAGATGCCTAGAGAAATGCTAAATCGCTTTAATATGAGCAACAGATTTTCTACCTGCTCAAATAAAGCAAGCAATCCCATGTGATTCTAAATTCACCATTACAGAGTGACCACAGAGTCTGGAAACAGAGAATATTGCTTCATCGTGTGACAGATAACATGACAGCAATAACCCACGCACGACGCACATTTGCCTGTGTGTTTCCAGACTTCACGGCCACCCTGCTCACGCAGACACAGAAGCTCTAAGGCAGACGACTCTCACCTTCCAACAGTTCCTCAAAATCATCCACAAAGAACTCCTTCAGAGGAGGGCGCTTTGGCCTCTTTAGGGTGTTGAGAAGCTGCTGGATCTTGGAGGACACTCTGCTGTTCACGGGGACACCTGTTACAGGAAGGACAGAGGCACACTGAGGCCAGGACGCGTCACACCCTCTGGAGAAGTGGACACAGGCACAAGGCCCGAGGACAAACCGCATGAGTGCAGCAGAATGCACAGATCCAGCCAGGCACCAGCTCCGTCGGAGAGTCATTCTGGAATTAATTCATTTAATAGCATTTATTGAATGACTTCCAGGAAGTAGGACTTGTTCTAAGCTAGCAGTTTTTAAAGTGGTCTGGGGACCCCAGGAGTGCCCAAGGCCCTTCCATGGGGGCTCAGGGGTCAAGACTATTCCATGATAATGTTGAGAAGTCATTTGCCTTTTTTCAGACGCTTGTGCCATGCCTGCCAGAAGAGAGACTGGCAAAAACATAAAACAAGCCAATTCATCTCACTAAATGTTTGCTGTTTGGGAAATTTTTTCGTAAGTATACACTATTTATGTTAACATATAATGAGTTTATTGTTATTTTTATTATTTATTTATTAGAGACAGGGTCTCACTCTGTCACCCAAGCTAGACTGCAGTGGCACCATCACAGCTCACAGCAACCTCAAACTCCTGAGCTCAAGTGATCCTCCTTCCTCAGCCTCCCGAGCAGCTGGGACCACAGGCCAGGCCACCATGCCCTGATAACTTTTGTATTTTTTGTAGAGATGGGGTCTTGCTGTTGCTCAGGCTGGTCTCAAACTCCTGACCTCAAGCGATCCTCCCTCCTCAGCTTCCCAGAGTGCTGGGATTACAGGTGTGAACCACTGTGCCTTGTCTTATTGTTATTTTTAAATGTATTAATAAATATTTTTTAAAATTTAGTTTTAATTTCTAATTGGTTAATATCAAAAGGACCTGCACAAACTAAAAGCTCTTTGTCCTCAGTAATTATTAAGAAACATTGTTCTGGGAAATGGAAAGCCAGCAAAAAAGACAGATAAGAGTGTGCCCTCAAACAGTTTACCATCTGTTGGGTGAAACAAGCAAAAATCCTGTTGGGAGCACTGCCGTAGAGGAGCCTGGCCCCTGAGCACACACCCACCTACAGGCAGGGAAGGTTCATGGAGCCACCACCTGCTGCAAGGGGCACAAGTGACACCATAATGTCCTCTCACAGCGTTTTTTCCCTCCAATAAAGATGTCAGTCTAGAATCAAGTACTGACACCTCTTTAGTCCCCCCTTTAATGTGGAACACTCCCACAGCCATTCTTTGTCCTTTATGACCTTGATTTTTATTAAGTAGAATGCACCTCATTGCAAGTTTGCTTGAGGTCTTCTCACAATTTGATTCCAGAGCTGCATTCCCGGCTGGAACACTGCCAGAGTATCATGTCCATAAACACATGATCTCCATCTACCTTGGTGCAAAGCTGATTTCATCCCCAAAGTGTTGTCTGATTTCTCCACTGTATTGTTACTGTTTTTTTCTGTGTAACTAATAAGCAATGTGTGAGGAGATACTTCAAGACTATGTGAATATCTTGATCCTCATCAAACTTTCTCTCTGAATTTTACAGCCATTGATCATTCTTGCCAGAACCAATTTGTACTGAGATTGTCCCAAAATAATTGTCCAACCCCAGCACTCTTTACATTTTCCAGTCAGTACTTGGCATTCTTACCTAGCTATCCATCGGGAAGGACTCACAGACCGCTGTCATGACAACTGTTTATAAGTCATTATGATTCTTTACTATTTTGATGCGCAAATTGTCCCAGATTTAGGCAGTGGGTGCTCCTGCAAGTTGACAGGTGACATGGCCCCCATCTCCTCCTTTTTTTTAAAGCACTGCCTGACATTCTGGCATAAGAAAATGTTTCAGAGTCATTTTACGCTATGCTGCTCCTGCCCAAGAATCTACCATTTCTCCAAGGAACCCTGGTCTTCTGAGGGGAGAAAGGTATTGAAGACGAAGGTGCAGGCACTGTGTGTGCTCATGGCCACTGCAATGTCTATGCTTTGTTTAGCAGACACAGCTAAAAAGTATACACACATATGCACTCACACACGTACATACACTCCTACCTATGCAATACACGTGCACACAGACAAGCATAAGCAGACACATATTCACATCTCAGAAGGCAGGGTCCACACCAATACTTCCAACCCCAGTCTGCCCCAGGGTCCTCTCTTGCCACCCCCATTCACATCCACAGTCAGAACCCAGGGTCCCACCAACATCAGTTCCCCCCAAAGAGAATGAGCTATTTTGCATTCCCACCAACAATGTATATTTCTCTAACCGTGAAAAAGGTTGAACATTTTATTTAAGAGCTACCTTTATATGTCTTTTTGTGAACTGTCAGGTCATGTTTTTTTGCCTTTTTTCCCTATACCAGGAATCAGCAAACTTTTTCTTAAAGGGCTAAATGGTATATATTTTCGTCTTGTGGATCGCACAATTTCTGTCGCAATTACTCAACTCTGCCACTGTGGCATGAAAGCAGTCACAGAAGATATGTGACAGGTGGCATGGCTATGTTCCATTAAAACTTTATTCACAAAAGCAGGCGGCCAGTCCATGAGCCTAGTTTGCTGACTCTGATCCATTCGATTTTGGGTATTTTCCCCTTGGTTTTTAAAAGTTCTTTTTGTATTAGAAATATTAGACCTTTATTCATTACATATGTTGTAAATATTTTCTCCCAGCTTGCCAAATCTCCTTTTGGCTTTCTCAATGGTATTATTTTACCATGCAAAAGATTATTTTGTAGTTTTGTGTGATCAAATTCATCTAGCTTTTCTTTTATTGCATGCAGATTTTCAGTCATATTTTAAAGTTTTTACCTATAACAAGGTTAAAGAAAAGTTCACCAACTTTTTCCTTCTATTCTTCATTCCTTACATTTAGATATCTGATTCATTTGGAGTTTTTCCTTGTCAACAGTGTAAGAAAAGAATGTAATTTTAACTTTTTCTAAAAAGCTTCCCAGTGGGTCCCATTAACATTTATTGAAAGACCATCTCTGCCACACTGAGGTAGAGGTAGCATATTATGTGAAGGCATGCAGTGAAGAGGTGAAGATGCATACTGCAAATCCCACTGCAATCACTAAAAACAGTAGCGATAAATAGGTTACAAAAAAATTAAATCAATAAAAGGCAGAAAAAGTGGAGGGGAAAGTTAAGAAAATTAACAGACGGGTGAAATAAAAAAATATATATTTTTTAAGTGGGAGTGGGAGACAGAGAAAACAAATATAACAGGGTCATGGATATAAACCCAACAGTATCACTAATTACATTGACATAAATGGCTCAAACATTCTAATGAAAAGGCAAAGACTGCTTAAATAAAAAAGTAAGAATGAATAAAATGATAAACATAAGAAATGTTTTTAATTATAAAGATAGGTACAATAAAAGTAAAAGGATGAAAAGATTTACATATAAACACTACTCATAAAATAGTTGAAGGTACTAAAATATGAAAGATTTCAGAACAAGAAATATCACCAAGAAAAATTCTATAATAATGAAAGGGTCAATTCATTAAGACATAATAATCTTAAATAGGTATAAGCCTCATAACAGAACTTCAAAATACATGAACAAAAACTGACAGATCTAAATGAACAAACCAACAAATCCATAATTACAGCTAGAAACTCCAACACCTCTCTCTTAGCAAGTTATAGAACATGCAGACAGAAAATCAGTAAGGGTAGAGAAGACTCAAACTAAAGTAACAACCAAGTAGATATAACTGTCATTTATTTTTAAAAATGGACCCAAAAATAACAGAATAAACATTATTTTCAAGTGAACACTCACCGAAATAGACCATGTGCTGGGTCTATTTATTTATTTATATATATATATGAAATATATATTTATATATACATGAAATATATATTTATATATACATATATAAAAAGTTTTATGTGTGTGTACATATAATATATATGTATAAAAAGTTTTAATAAATTTAAAAGAGGTTAAATTATATATATAACAGAAACATACCTGAATATTTGGAAATCTGTTGAAATTAAACAATACACTTCTAAAAAAGATGGGTCAAAATTGAAAGCATAAAGGAAATTTTTAAAAATCTGGAAATGAATATTAAAAATGAAAAGACAACATATCAAAATATGTGGAATGCAGTTAAAACTAGAATTTAGAAGGATATTTAAAGTTTTAAATACTTACGTTAGGAAACAAGAAAGGTCTAGACTCAATGACCTATGAGTCACCTTAAGAAACTAGAAAAAGTGCTGGGCACAGTGGTGCATGCCTGCAGTCCTGGCTACTCAGGAGGCTGAGGCAGAAGGATCACTTGAGCCCGGGATTTTGAGCTTGCTGTGAGCTGTAATCATGCTGCTACACTCCTGTCTGGGTGACAGAGTGTAATTCTGTCTCTTTAAAAAAAAAAAATCAATGTATAACCTAGATGAAATGGACAAATTCCTAGAAACACAAAATATATCAAGACTAAGTCACAAAGAAATAGAAAATCTGAGTAGACCTATAGCTAATAAAGAGACTGAATCAATAATCAAATATCTCTTTTTCCTTTTTCTGTGTTTTTGAGACAGAGTCACTCTTTTGCCTGGCTAGAGTGCCGTGGCATCAGCCTAGCTCACAGCAACCTCTAACTCCTGGGCTCAAGCAATCCTACTGTCTCAGCCTCCCGAGTAGCTGGGACTACAGGCATGTGCCACCAGGTGCTGCCAATTTTTTTTTCTATATATTTTTAGTTGTCTAGCTAATTTCTTTCTATTTTTAGTAGAGATGGGGTCTCGCTCTTGCTCAAGCTGGTCTCAAACTCTTGAGCTCAAACGATCCTCCCGCCTCAGCCTCCCAGAGTGCTAAGATTACAGGCGTGAGCCACCGTGCCCGGCCTAATCAAATATCTCCCAACAAAGAAAAGCCTTGGGCTTGATGGCTGGTGAATTCTGCCAAACATTTAAAGAAAACTAGCACCAATCCTTCTCAAACTTTTCCAAAAAATTGAAAAGGAGGGAACATTTTTAAACTCATTCTATGAGGACAATATTCCCCTGCTACCAAAGCCAGACAAAGACATTAAAGAAAACTATAGACCAATATTCCCTACGAACTTTGGCACAAAAAATCCTCCAAAAATACTAGCAAACTGAATTCAGCAGCATATTAAAAGATTACACAACATGACCAAGTGGAATTTACTCCTGGAATGCACGGATGGTTCAGCATTTGAAAATCTGTCAATGTGATACCTCACATTAACAGAATGAAAGGGGAAAAAACACATATGATTGTCTAAATTGCTGTAGAAAAAATATCTGACAAAATTCAACACATTTTCATGATAAAAAAATACTCAACAAACTAGGAATAGAAGAAAACTACCTCAATGTAATAAAAGTCACATATGAAAAACCCAGAGCAGATATCATACGCAGTGGTGAAAGACAGAAAGCTTTTCCTCTACGCTCAGGAATAAGATAAGGATGCCTGCTTTTGCCACCTCATTCCAACATAGTGACGGCAGTCCTGGCCAGACCATTAGGCAAGAAAATGAAGGGCATTCAAACTGGAACGGGAGAAGTATAATATCTCTTTTCGGATTACATGATCTTATATGTAGAAAACCCTAAAGATTCCACAAGAAAAACTGTAAAAGAACTAATAAATAAATTCAACAAATAAGATACAAAGTCATCATACAAAAATCAGTTGTATCTCTATATACTAACAATGAACAATCTGAAAAGGAAATTATAAAAAGTTTCATTTACAATAGCATTGAAAATAACTGACTTAACCCAGAAGGTAAAAGATTTGTAAAATGACAACTACAAAACACTGCTGAAAGAAATTAAAGAAACAGATAAATGGATATACATCCCATGTTCGTGGGTTAGAAGGCTTAATATTGCTAAGATGTCAATATTACTCAAAGCAATCTACAGATTCAACGTAATCCCTATAGAAATCCCAATGATGTTTTTGCAGAAATAGAAAACCTCACCTAAAATTCATGTGGAATATCAAGGAACCCTAAATAGCCAAAAAAAAATCTTGAAAATGAACAAAGCTGGAGGACTCTCATACTTCCTGATTCCAAAACTTACTGCTAAGCTACAGTAATCAAAACAGTGTAGAGCTGGGTGCAGTGGCTCACACCTGTAATACCAGCTACTTGGGAGGCTGAGGTGGGAGGATCACTTAAGGCCAGGAGTTCAAGACCAGCCTGGGCCATGCAGAAAGACCCTGTACCTAAAAAGATGCAAAAACATGAGCCAGGTGTGGTGGCACATGCCTATAGTCTCAGCTACCTGGGAGGCTGAGGTAGAAGGAACGCTTGAGCCCAGGAGCTCAAGGCTGCAGAATGAGACCCTGTCTCTTAAAAAGCAAAAAACAAACAAACAAACAGTGTGGCACTGGCATAAAGACAGACATATAAACCAATGGAACAGAACAGAGAACCCAGAAATAAACCCTTGCGTATATGGTCGAGTGATTTAGACAAGGATGCCAAGACCATTCAATGTGGAAGAGACAGTCTTTTCAAAAAATGGTGCTAAGAAAACTGTGCTAATGGTGCTAAAATGGTGCTAAAAAAACTTTAGCCACATGCAAAAGAATGAAGTTGGACCCTTACCTCACACCATATTCAAAAATGAAATGGATCAAAGAGCTAAACATAAGACTTAACACTATAAAACTCTTAAAAGAAAACATGGGGCAAAAGCTTCACGACATTGGATTTGGCAGTGATTTCTTGGACATGATACCAAAGGCACAGGCAACAAAGAAAAAATTAGACACATTAAAATTCATAAAAATTTAAAAATTTTGTACATCAAAAGACACTATCAACAGAGTAAAAAGGCAACCCACAGAATGGGGGAAAATATTTGCAAATCATATATCTGAAAAGAGATTAATATCCAGAGCATACAGAGAATTCCCAAAGCTCAACAAAAAAATCAAACAACCCACTTACAAAATGGGCAAAGGTTTTGAATAGTTATTTCTCCAAAGAAGATATACAAATGGCCAATAAACTCATGAAAAGAGCTCAGCATTACTAAACATTACGGAAATGCAAATCAAAACAAGATATCATTTCCCACCCATTAGGATGGCTAGTATCAAAGAACCAGAAAATAACAAGTGTTGGTGAGGATCTGGAGAAATCAGAACCCTTGTATACTGTTGGTGGAAATGTACTGTGGAAAACAGTATGGTAGTTCCTCAAAATGTCATCATATAACCCGGTAATTCGACTTATGGGTGTATGCCCCAAAGAGCTGAAAGCAGAATCTTGAAGAGATACTTGTACACTCCTGTTCACAGCAGCATTGTTCACAATTGCTACACTGTGGAACCATCCCAAGTGTCCATCAACAGAGGAATGAATAATGAAAATGTATACATATTAATAGAATAGAATCCAGCCTTAAAAAGGAAAGAAATTCTGGTATATGCTAGATGAACCTTGAGGACATTATGTTAAGTGAAATAAGCCAGTCACAAAAAGACAAACACTGTATGATTCCACTTATATGAGGTACTCAGTCAAAATCATAGAGACAGAAAGCAGACTGGTGGTTGCCAGGAGCTGACAGGAGAGAGAAATGGGGAGTTAGCACTTATGGGTAGAGTTTCAGTTTTACAAGATGCAAAGAGTCCTGGAGATGGATGGTGGTGATGGCTGTACAGCATTAAGAATGTACTTTGGGAGGGGGGAGGGGGAGGAGGGGACAGGTACACGCATACACAAAGAGTGTAATGCGCACCATCCGAGGGATGGACACACTTGAAACTCGGACTTGGCGGGGGATGTGGGGGCAAAGGCAACATACGTAACCTAAACATCTGTACCTCCATAATATGCTGAAATTAAAAAAAAAACAACAACAATGTACTTAACACCACTCAACGGAAATCAAGTAGGTGGAGGGGGGAGAAGAGGATGGGCAAATTCACACCTGAGAGGTACAATGCACATTATCTGGGTGAAGGGCACACTTATAAATTTGACACAAACTGTACAAAAGCAAATTATGTAACCAAACCTGTGTACCCCATGATAGTCTGAAAAAAAAAAAAGAATATATTTAATATCACTGAACTGTATATTTAAATATGGTTAAAATGCTAAATTTTATGTTATGTGTATTTTAACACACCAAAAAATTGGGAGAAAACTCAATCAATATAATTTACTATTTTGAAAAAGCAACAAAAGAAAAACTGTGTGATCATTTCATTAGGTCAAAAAGATCATTTGACAAAAAACGTGATAAAAACTTCCAGGAAAACTAAAGAAAAAAGAGGAGGCTAGGTGTGTGGTGGCTGGTGCCCATAATCCCAGCACTTTGGGAGGCCAAGGGAGGAAGATTGCTTGAGGCCAGGAGTTCAATACCAGCCTAGGCAATATAGCAAAACCTCATCTCTACAAAAAATTTAAAAATTAGCTGGGCCTAATGGCACACACCTGTAGTCCTAGCCACTCAGGAGGCTGGGGCAGAGGATCACTTGAGCCCTGGAGTTTGAGGTTACAGCGAGCTATGATCCCACACTGTACTCTAGCCTGGGCAACAGAGCAGGACTCCATCTCTGGGGGAGAAAAACAAGCAAACAAGGGAACTTCTGCAACCTGATGAAGGACATCTATGAAAAACCCGTAGCTATGATCACAATTGAAAAATGAAAAAACGAACGCCTCCCCACTAAGATTGGAAACAAGGATGTTCACTCTTAACATTTCAAATCAATGTAGTATTGGAAGTCCTAGAAACTGCAATAAAGCAAGAAAAATAAATAAATAAATAAAAGACATACAATGTGAAAAGATAATATAAAACTATCTTTATCCATAGACAATATGATCATGCATGTAGAAAATCTTAAGGAATATACAAAAAACAACTACCAGAATTAATATAAAGTCAATATACAAAATCAACTGTATTTCTATAGACTAACAAAAAAAAATGGGAAAAATGTAAATACTATTTATAATAACATCAAAAATAACATATTTTGGGATAATTTTAACAAAATATATGCAAAACGTATTCACTGAAAGCAACAAAACAGTACTGAAAAATTTATTAAGGATCTAAATAAATGGGGAGATACACCATTTTAATGACTAGACTATAAAATATCGTTAAGATGCCAATTCTCACCAAACTGATCTAGAGACTCAATAAAATATCAATCAAAATCACAGCAGGAATTTTTGTAGAAACTGACAAACTGATTTTAAAATATATATTAAAATGCAAAGGAGCTAAAATAGTTAAAACAGTTTTTAAAACGAAAAGCAGTTTAGGCCGGGCGCGGTGGCTCACGCCTGTAATCCTAGCACTCTGGGAGGCCAAGGCAGGCAGATCGTTTGAGCTCAAGAGTTCGAGACCAGCCTGAGCAAGAGCGAGACCCCGTCTCTACTAAAAAAATAGAAAGAAATTAGCTGGACAACTAAAAAAATATATATATATATAAAAAAAAAAATTAGCCGGGCACGGTGGCGCATGCCTATAGTCCCAGCTACTTGGGAGGCTGAGGCAGAAGGATTGCTTCAGCCCAGGAGTTTGAGGTTGTTGTGAGGTAGGCTGACGCCACCGCACTCACTCTAGCCTGGGCAACAAAGCGAGACTCTGTTTCAAAAAATAAATAAATAATAAATAAATAAATAAATAAATAAATAAATAAAATGAAAAGCAGTTTGGACTGATTCTTGATATCAGGGTAAAAAATGACAAAAGAAAGCAGAGTTGGAAGACTTAAACTATATAATTTTAAGAATTTTTATAAAACCATAGTAATCATGGACATATAAGGTCTCAGTACAAGGACAGACAAATAGAGCAATGGAACAACATACAGAGCCCAGAAATAGACCCCCTCATATCTCTAGGCCAACTAGAGATTTTCATCAAAGATGCCAACAAAACTTGGTGGAGAAAGAATGGTCTTCACAATAAGCAATGCTAGAACAATGGAATTTTCACATACAAAAATGTTAACTTTGATTCGCACTGCATACTTACGCTAAAATTAACTCATAATGGACTATATATCTAAATGTAAAACCTAAAATTTATTCTGGAAGGAAATACAGGGGAAGACATTTGTGACCATGGGTTAGGCAAAGATTTCTTAGATATGACACAAAAGTACAATTCATAAAAGAAAAAATTGGTAAACTGAATTTCATCAAAATTTAAAACTTCTGCTCTTTGAAAGACACTTAAAAGAATGAGAAAACATGCCATAGAATGGAAAAAAATACAAATGATAAATCTGAAAAGGAACAACTTGTATCCAGTGTACATAAACAACTCTCAAAACTCAATAAGAACACAAATACAGTAAAAAAATACATATAAATAAATATAGGCAAAAGTTTAAACAGATACTTTTCCTAAAAAGATATACTGATGGCAAATAAACACACAGAAAGATGATTAACATATCATTCATTAGGGAAATGCAAATTGAAACTATAATAAGATACTTCTACATACCTATTAGGATGGTTAAAATTTAAAAAACAGATAATACCAACTATTGGAGAGGATGCAGAGGACCTGGAACTCGCATCACAAATGGTAAGAATGTAAAATGCACAACCATCAGCCTTGTACTTCTAGGCACTGACCCAAAAGAAATGGGAGTGCACATCTACGCAAAAACGTGTACGAGACTGATTATTCACAGCAGCTTTATTGTCATGGGCCCAAAACGAGAAAGAATCAAAATACCCAACAGGTGAATAGATAAATAAATTGTGGTGGGTCCGTATAATAAAATACTAGTCATCAATCAATAAAAAGGAATGAACTAGCCGGGCTCGGTGGCTCACGCCTGTAATCCTAGCACTCTGGGAGGCCAAGGCGGGTGGATTGTTTGAGCTCAGGAGTTCAAAACCAGCCTGAGCAAGAGCGAGACCCCCTCTCTACTAAAAAAATAGAAAGAAATGATCTGGACAACTAAAAAATATATATATATATATAAAAAAATGAGCCGGGCATGGTGGCGCATGCCTGTAGCCCCAGCTACTCAGGAGGCTGAGGCAGAAGGATCGCTTGAGCCCAGGAGTTTGAGGTTGCTGTGAGCTAGGCTGACGCCACAGCACTCTAGCCCGGGCAACACAGTGAGA